>AWWV01012257.1:0-41290 GCA_001974805.1 Corchorus capsularis | reverse complement strand
TTTTGGTTGATCATAGCATTGCAAATAATTCTGTTTTGGTTGATCATAGCATTGCAAATAATTCTATTTTAGATTGATCATAACATTGAAAATAATTCTGTTTTAGGTGAAAAGAAAGAGATTTCTAAGGAAGTTGTTAAAGAGTGTATGTTAGCTTCTAAAAGTGAGATTAAGAGTGCTTTGCATGATAATTCTGATTTGATCTTACCTTTGTTTCGAAATACACTAATGGGTACTAACAACTTTGCTGGAGATATTCCAAGCAATATTGTGTCTCTTTTCAGTAATTTTGTAGGAATTGGAGTTGTTTTGATGCAAGGAGAGAAGCCCGTAGCTTACTTTTGTGGGAAAATTCATAGAGGATTTCCACCCATTAAAGAGATTGAATTCCATCCATATGTCGTGCAATATGAGTTCATTGAGAGCTTTCCATATGTGGTGCAATACAAGCAAGATTTGAGGACAAATCTTCTTCAAGGGGGAGGGAATGATGCGCCCAAGGCTTATTATGGCAGGAATGATGCGCCAAGGACTTACTATGGACTTGAAGACAAGCATGGAGAGCATGGAAAGGGTGATCAAGGGCTGCAAAGAAGCGTGGACAAGTTTAAAGGAGAGAATGGAATCGCAATTCACCAAGAAGATGCCATTAAGATGCCATTTGATCCTTTGAAGATGCCATTAGGTCCGATGACAAGAGCAAGAGCTAAGAGATTCAAGGATGAACTCATGGGCCTTGTTCGAACTCATCTTGAAGACTTGAAGACCATTGAAGTTCAATTGAAGAGCTTTGGTGATGATTTGGGCAAGAAATTACAAATCAATTACAAGTTCATCACATTGCTTGCTATTGATTCTAGATGGCCGGATTGACATCATGGCATGAGCCCATTAGCTTTAGTTTGCTTTGTTTGGGCTTAATTTTATCTTAGATTAGCTTATTTTTAAGTTTGGACCTTATTTGGATTGGACCTTGGTTGACTAAGTCCAATCCTTGTTTAATTATGTCTTTATTTCCTTTTCCTAGTTGGGCAAGGACTAGTTTTTCCCTAGCCCTTATATTTGGACGAAAATTAGGATTTATTTTAGGATTTTGGTTGACCCTATCACTATATAAGGCCACCAATATCTCTTGTAAAAGTTAAGTCAAGTTAATCAATAAAGTTGAGAGGTTTATACCCACATCGATTTCTTTGGCTTCATTGTTCTAGTTTGAGCAAACTTAGGGTTCTTCAATCTTGTAGAGTCCTAGCAAACAATTAGGTTGTGATTGCTTGGTTGTTTGTGAATCTTGTGATCTTAGGTGTTCAAGTGCAGGTCAACTTGGAGGTCTAAGGCCGACGAACGAAGGAAGATTTATCAAGTGAAGATTGTCGACATACTCATCTAGAAGTTTGGTGATTCAAGTTGATCTTAGGCGGGTCTCTAAGGTGGATTTGGACCAATTACAACTAGATTCGTATCACATACAAGCTAGATCTTCCTAGTGAATATGGCAATGTAAGTGCTACTTTTAATGTTTCAGACTTATCCTTGTTTGATAGTGATGCAGATTTGAGGACAAATCCTTTTCAAGGGAGAGGGGATGATGCGCTAAGGACCTATCATGGCTTAGAAGAGCACAATGGAGCCAATGGAGATCATTTCTTGGATAAACTTGGAGATAGCTCGGAGGTTCAAGAAGTTGTCAAGGTTGATTCCGGTTTGAAAGCAAGCTTGGAAGAACATGGAGGGGAAGACCGGCCATTGGTTGGAGAAGCCGCGCCATCGCATGGGACTATGACCGGCCATTGCATGGGAGCATCGCACAAGACCACGCACCAACCGGCCACAACCGACCAATGGATCCTTTAGCCATTCCGCAAGGTCCAATAACAAGGGCTTGGGCTAAAAGGTTCAAGGAAGCTTTATTGGGCTTTGTTAGATCTCATCTTGGAGGTTTAGAGTCCATTGAATACCAATTGGAGAGCATTGAAGTCGACATCACCAAGAATATTTTCATCGATTCCAAGGTGTTCACCTTACTTGAAATCGATGAGCATTAGGCTTTAGCATTGTGTAATTCAGCCTCATGGGCCTTTATTCTATCTTAGTTTAGCTATTTATTTAGTTTAAAAGACATTGGGTTGGGCCTTGTTTGACTAAGTCCAATCCTTGCTTAATTATGTAATGTTATTTACTTTTCCTAGTAGCACAAGGAGTAGGTTATTTCCTTGTTCTTTCCTTTATGTTTATGCCGCCCTTATGGCTTTAGGATTAGGGAGAGATGCGTCCCCTACTACTATATAAAGGGACCATCCCCCTCTTGTAAACACAAGTCAAGTTATCAATAAAGTTGAGAGGTTTACACACCCATATCGATTATTTGGCTTCATTGTTCTAGTTTGAGCAAACTTAGGGTTCTTCAATCTTGTAGAGTCCTAGCAAGCAATTAGGTTGTGATTGTTTAATTGTTTGTGAATCTTGTGATCTTAAGAGTTCAATTGCAGGTCTAATTAAGTCCGACAAAAGAGGAGGTATAGCCTTGTGAAGGTCATTGACATACACATCTAGAAGTTGAAGAAGTTCAGGTCGACTTTGGTGGATATTCAAAGGGTAGATTTGAATCTAATACAACTAGATTCTTATCAAAGGGTGCATTTGGTTAGGATCACCTCCCATATCACTAGTGATCTTAGATCACCTGGGTTGGGTTTAGAAGGGTGACCGGATCACTCCTCAAAGGGGTGATCAGGGGGTGATGAGATCACCACTCTTTAAAAAAAGGTATAACCAAACGAGGTGATCTGAGATCACTATCGAAGATCACCAATAGGTGATCCCAACCAAACAGGGTGATCTGAGACCACCACCCAAGATCACCAGAGGTGATCCTCCAACCAAACGCACCCTAAGATTATTATTGAGGGTAAAAATGTACTACTCACAAATTTTGTAACATGTTATTTATTAATGATAATTATAGATCTTGATTATACCATTTAATAAATATTTCTAATAGATCTTTCTGAAATTTTCCCAATCTGAATCTCCATCCCTTGCTCAGCTTAGATGCAGTACTCTGCAACCGGAAAAGAGATACACTAAAGACCATACTTATTTATCCAAAAAGTATGTACTACAAATTGTTGGAAATCAATCTTTAACAATACATACCCATTCTTGGAAACAAAGAGGACTAAAAACAATGACGCCAGATAAACTTTTCATTAATAACGGTCACTCAACCTACATGACAACAAAGAAAAAATGATGAAACCACAACAAATCATACACACGATAAAATCAAATAATAAAAGAAAAGCATAAGAACTCATCGAAAAATTCGACCAGTCACTCACCAACACAACTACACAAGACACAAGTGAAGCGGCACCTAATAAGAAGGCTGTAAGTAAAGATCATTTTATATGATTAAATATCTTTCGAGGTTCAGTCATTCTTTCAAACACCACCTGACAGCACTAGCAATGAAAACCTCATCTTCATTTGTAATAACTAAGAAACTAAACCTATCCATAAACAGGAACTGTAACAGCACAAACCTATAGTTAGTCACTAGAATCCATGCTCCCGCTACGAGAACTGCTAGCATTACGACTGTGTAATGACATGCCTCTCATATGACCAGCCAGTGCAGAACCATCAACCTTCTTCTCCTGAAAGTATTTTTCTCGTTCAAAGTGTTTCGCAGGAGGGGGAGGAATCGCAACAGCCGGAGGATTTGAATCATTTTCACCTGATGTATCTGAAGACAATGGCCGTATAAGTGGGCGGTTTAGCCTTTCTTTTTCTCCTGGTATGGATGATCCGTACAAACCTAAGTGTGGCCGCTCTCTGGAGCACTCTTCATCTTCAGGTCTTGCACATGCTTTCCCTTTTCGCATCCTACAAAGTTTTGCAGTTGAAATGAAGAATTTTCCAATGTATACAGTCAGAAAACAAGGAAGAATATATAGTTCCAAGACTTCATCCCTTTATGAAGCTGAAATCTTCCATCTATTATTAACTAAATCACAATAGTCTGATGGGGGCTATTACAATTATAAATTAAAATAATACTAAACATGCATTAAAGGCCAATAAGGAACTAACATATAAAAAAGCAGTTGAAGAATTATTATCCAATTTATTATATAAGTTAAATATTAAATATGCTAAGTTAAATAATAATAAGCATATATTTAAAGGAAGAAAAGGAAATAACAAAAAATTGCGGTTTTTTTGGCGGCTTTAAAGGCTTTTAATCTTTAAATTGATAAAGAATTTTCTGTTTTCTCTATTTCTTTGTCAATTCTAAGTTTTAATTTCTTTCTTTTTCCTTAAATATTTAACCAAAAAAAAAGTTCAATAAACAAAAAATGATTTATTGACTTGAATAATTTGTATTTTAGGGAAAAAGAAATAAAACTGATGAAAGCAAATTTTAGAAAGGACACATTCTCTCTCTCTCTCTCTCTCTCTCTCTCAATCTTCATTAGTTTTATTACTTAAAATATAAGACATATTATTCAATTAAATTATCTTTTAAAAATAAAATTCTTAGGGAATTGATGAAGTATATCCAAATTTTATTGCATTTCTAATGAGTCCCTACACTCATCCTAATTTTGGATTCTTTTCAGCTAACATCCATGTGTCCTACATTCAAGGCAACTGATATTTAGATGCTTTAACACATAGCGGTACTCAAAGTCAGCAAGGAGACTTAAATTTAGTATAGTTCACTCCTTGTTATCAGATTAAGTTTTGGGAAGAAAAGAATTGGTCAGCCAGCTAACACTGTCATCTGAAGAAATCTGGAGTTTTATTTATTTGCTTGGAATGTTTGAATCTTCAAAAGTTAGACAAACCTTCTGAAAAGTTGTTCTGGCTCCTCTTCTTCCTCTTCTTCATGGTCAAAATGGTTCAGAGTTGACATTGGCGTACTTGAAATTGCAGTCCTGCCTGAGACAAGAGCATCATGTCTCAGAAGAACTTTCTGGAGTTGCTCATTCAATTCAATTGCTCGAGAAACCACCTTCTCATCCCTAAATAAATAAGAGACAGCATCCAACTAAGTTGCAATACCCAGATACTGTATTTCCATTTGCTTTATGCACTGAAAACATAAAGGATAATACATACATCCTAAAATTTTGATGATGAGAAACATTTAATTTCCAAATTGGGTTTAATAACTTAGTTCAGGCATTCACAGGCATAACATCTTGGTAACCAGAACAAAAGAAAAGAAAAATATTTTCCTCAAAATCAAGACAAAGCATAATACAATATATTGTTCTTTTGAGTATAGAAAAGCAGTTCCTCTTTAAGCTAGTTGCCCTGACTTTTATGAAAAGATAATATCTCTCTCTCTCTCTGAGGAAGGATAGATACAAAACAACAGCCAGATATATGAAAAGATAATGAAAAGTTGCAAAATAGTAGTAAAGATAATATATATTTATGATATTATTAAGGACATGTCGCATAATATATAGATTTTAACTTCCACAAGAGATATCTTTCCCCAAGTCCAGCATAACTAACTAGCTTATCCAGTTGATACAATGACCACAAACGATCATTGGTATTTTTTTTTTTTTTTTTTTACTTTTGCATGAAACTGTATGCCTCCTTGCCTACCCTGAAACTTGCAAGTAAAAATAAGCATTAAATGCTACAGCCAGCAAATGCACCCACAGATTCCCTAAACCATTCAATTTGAGCAACTAGAATTAAAGTAAAAGTTTCCCTCACACAAACACATGCCCTGCATGTCCTGTACTGAGGAAGGATAGATACAAAATAACAGCCACTGGTTTCTCAAAATTCATAAAATCATGTGTTCTGAATTGCAAAGCAGCCTTACCGAGAAGTCATCACAAGATGCATCACTCGTTCCTTCTGGAATGAACACTGTTCCACAAGGTCAAGTGTAAACTCATCCTTTGCACCCTAAAGAAGCAAACAAACAACAGTCAAACCGAAGAATTTCAGGTCAAATTACCATATATATTCATCTGAGGTAATTAAATACATCAATATGGATGCATGATGCATGTAGGAAGGGAAAATGTCACCCATACCCCTGGATTTTGAGGGCCAACTGCATCAAGGACTTCTTTCAAAACCTCTAATGCATTGCTAGCCTTCTGAATAATGCTGTTGAAAAGGGGGGAAATGAATTTTGTTCGAGGCAAGACAATAATTATGATAAAAAAAAAAAAGAAAAAAGAAAACTATATATATATATAACTCATATCTCAATACATTAACTTTAATCCTGAGTGAGCATTAAAGATAAAAGTGAAACAGAAACCTAATATAGATTTAGCCAGAAAAAATCAACACATCCCACTGCCAAAAAAATTGAATAAAGCAACTTTTGACAGTTAAGAAGAGCTGAAATGCTATCTGTGCTCCATCTAAAAGGGAGCTATGTGGTTTTAGATTAGCTACATGGAAATTCATGTCTAAACCTTCTATATTGTATATAGTTAGAGAAAGAAAAAAACTAAAACCTTTTACACAATGGAATAACTAGTCTTGATGTATAATTGAAATATGGAAAAATAACAACCTCTCTACACATTGGTTGACTAATCAAATATAGACCAAATGACATACACAATCACACAAGCAAAAAAACAAAAATTACCTGGACTCAGGAACACTCTTATTAGTCTCTGCTTGCTGTGCAACTGCCTCATGTCTGGCAGAGGCAAGCTGCTCGTTAAGTGTGTTATTCGTATTTGCTAGCAAAGTAGGTGTATCAGATGGTGTCGCATGAGACCTTTGAGGAAACTGTACTCCAGCACTCTGAGAGGATTAAAATAAGATAGTAATGTGCGGTTACCATCATATTCACCTTAATTTTAAGTGCTAATTACGCATGTTAGCCAGAATGAAACAACTTATCAATATATTTTCAGGAGATTTATCAAAATATCAATATATTTTCCTGTGAAGTCAGGAAAACATATCAAAATACATTGTCAAATCACAATTGCTATTTGATGAAAGGCCTACCATTATAAAGAACATATTAATAGGAGGTGTACTATTTAGTAGTGGAAAATTATGGAAATAAATCTACGGGAAGCACTGAAAATAAGGGGAACAGTTTCTGCACACCGACCTGTTCAACTTACTTAAAACCATGCTAGGAAAAAGCTAATGGAAAAAAGTATATCTTTACTCATGTCCTAAAATATCATCTATGGTATCTTTACTATAATAAAGACTTAAAACTTTCAAAAAGGCGCTCATGATTCCCACCAATGCCTTGACAAGAATGGACATTAAAGCATTAAAGGAGACAACTTCTGTTCTATCTCTTTTCACTCAAGCTTCATCTCACAACAAGCATCCCAAGAAGGTATGAAGGTCCTCAAAATGACTGCATCAAGCATTTGCCTTACACCATCATACCTTATTCTCAGTCTGCTTCATATCCATTCATTAATAATTTTAGATAACAGATGAAAAAGTAATGGTGTTGTAAACTGATTACTTATGTACAGGCATTCAACATGTTAACCCAACTGCAATATGATAAGCTAAAAGGACTCCCCTAGATAACTCGTAAAATTATTAGCGTAAGATGGATTCAACAAAATTTATAGAGAAGAATTTCATGTCATTTAACGCAAAACAGAATTTTGGATTTAAAGAGGTAGATGATGGGCAGTAGTGTTCTATGTTCCGTGGCACTTTGCTCAACTTGTTAGGATTTTGATGATTAAAGAGTTCTAAAATTTTCAAGGAAGCAGGTGAGAATTTCAAAAGCATCTAGAAACAACTAGGGGAGAGAGAGAGAGAGAGAGAGAGAAGACCCTTAAAAAAAAGTGAAACAGCTATAGACCTTTTTGAGAGCATTCAAATACAAACATATATATTGAGGTTCACAGGGGTGACTTAGAAGTGAAATCCAAATACAATATATATAAAGCACTAAAAAGAGAGAGTTTAGAGAAAAAAAAATCCCCTAAGCTGAGTAAAAATAAGCAAAACTTCAGTAAAAGACTTTACAAACGAAGTATAATAGAGACCATCTCCCTAATTGTTCCATCACCATCCTGAAGAAATTACAATAACCATAATCCATATATCCATACTATTAGATAGCTAGTCATATGTATTTCTTGGTGCCAAAAATTGGGCTAGTCTCATGAATGGTGTACAGTTAAGCAACAGAATTTTGTTCGGAAATATAAATAACAGATGTATTAAATGCAGCAGCCTTACAAATCAAATTGAATCTATTAATGGCTTTGACTAAAATCATTATAATGCTAAAGGAAGAAAACACTTCGTAACCTTAGCCCTGGATTCCTTGAGAGTATACTTTTTGTCTAAACATCAATAAATGTACAACGTAAGGGTGTTACAATGTTTTAGGTATGTACCTACCACCAAATCATAGTATGCTGAATAGTACTGAGGGAACCTTCCAGAAGCACCACCAAGAGATGTCTGTGTAGCATCTAGAAGCAGAAATATTCTCTCTCGTACCGGTAACTCTGACTGAAAAAAAAAAAAAAAAAAAAAAAACGGGTAAAAAGGAAACCAACAGAGTTTCATAAAATCAGTGAAAGCCCAACAATCATTGAAAAGGAAACAAGTTTAGACCTTTTTCTTCACTATCTTCACAAGAATAGGGAGAATGCCTATATCAATAACCTGCTTGTGTACATTTTCACCAATATTGTTCATCAACATCTCCAATAACTGCAAAATCAGGCATTGGAGAATGAGTTTGCAAGCTATAAAGCAACACAAGGACAATGTTAGTAAATAAACTCACCAATACAGCATATAATTGAGTACTTGGGTTCTTGCTCCCCAATCGTTTCTTAATTGCTTTAAAAACATCTTTCGCTTGCCTGTATAAAACAGCATAAAACCACAACAAGTAAAAATTTAAAGTTATGATGGAATATAGACAACCAAGAACAAGTTAAAACTCCAATTTCAACAAAACTCTTAATGGTCATTTTCATTTGAAAATTAAAAATAATGAAGAAAAAAAATTGTTTACCTTTGATCTCGAGCAACTAACTCACAAATTTCAATGTTCTTTGTCCAGTCCATCTCAGTCAGTTTCTCACTTGTGGCAGAATTCACAAGCTCGGCTGCCATAGTTTTCTGCTTATTTCTGAATGCATTAATATAAATACATTATTAGCACGGACAATAACTCAAAATACAACATGAATAGACAAGGAACAAAAAACTACGGTAGCAGATCACTGCACATATAGGGTCAAAAATTAAGAAGACCAATTAACTTTTGAGCTTAAGTTATATAGTCATGCACAATGTTAACTGAAATTAGAATAAGCAATTCCAAATAAAGCCATCATTCATGCATTCAGTGTGTTTAAGATTCAACCTATAATCACAGTTATGGACTTTCAGCCCTTGACATCTTACAGGATGCTTATTTGTAATTATGTTGGCATATACAATTGTTTTTGGGAAATACAAAGTACTGGACCTATGACCTTGAATTAGTAACAAGAACCTCAAATTATGAAAGCAGCATAAAGGGCCAGACAACTACTATTTATAATTACAAATATAGCAGTTGACATAAAGCAGCATCTATTTGTTATGATGTGGTGCAAATTAATGTACATTACATTGAAGATACAGGCACAATTAGGACATTGTCCTTAACATGCCATACTTCCATTTTCATTTTGCCTTTTCCCCTTACCCTAGGTAGTTGGTTGGAAACTGTTGAAAATGTTTTTCAGTAGCATTTCACGAATGAAATTATAAATGTCTTAATCCACAAAACCCCCTTCCCAGCAACACCCCCCTCCCCCACACCCCCCAAAGAAAAAAAAAGGAAATTAAGTAATGTGCGTAGCATGTTGGAACCAACACTTAATAGAAAATAACCAACAGCAGAAGCTGCAGCTTTTATTTATATACTTGTTATCTCTTCTGGCCATTACATCTACAATCCTATCTTCTATAAACTTATCTGAATTCACTCAGAACAGTACAAATTCAAGTCGCAGCCATGCAAGCAGTTTTTACCATTATGCATACACGTATCAGATTTTAGACTATTTCAATTTATATCACTTCAATTAGAACTTTGCTGGTCACCAATGTATTAACTCCTCAATAAGTAAGTCACTCACTCTTTATTACCCAACATATACAAGACAATAGAAGATATGAAGAATCACAAACCCAAACTTACATACAGGATTCACAAGTTCAAGGCATAAATAATGAGATGAGATATGGTGTATTGAAAATAATCCACAGCGATTCCCTACATATTAGAATCTACGCAATATAAGAATATGTACAGTGACAGTGTTTTTCAAGAAAATCAAACTCAACAGCTCAGTACGCAAATAAGAATATACAGTGACAGTGTTTTTCAAGAAAATCAAACTCAACAGCTCAGTAACTTATTCTGTAGAAGAGCACAAAACCTTCGAAAAAGTTAAACCAGAAAGCAAATACTCAAAGAAGTATGTCCTCATATGAGAACCAGCAAATTAACAGCATAAATTAAGTACAAGCACCAATGCAATACAAAGAAAAACTTAGAATAACTAAAGCAATTCAACATGTTGGAGAAACCACACATACATTTGATAAAAGAAGAGCGAAACTATGTCGACCGGTGCTTTTTCTTGTTAGCAGCAACTGTAAATTGCATACAGCTTCATTTGTTACTCTGCAAACATCAAAATCTCATCGATAAGAAAAAATAATAATAATAAATAAACCAAAATAGTGGTAAAATAAGAGAACGGAATAGATGAATAGAAAGAGTAGCAGGAGAAGATGCCAATAAGAAAAGAACCAAAGAACAAAGACAATAAGAAACAATATATTACTTAATTCAATATATATATATATATATATATATATTATAGTATAGTATAAACATGAGAAGGGTTAACTGGAAAAACCATCTTAATTCAAAAATAATAGATTTCCTCAAACTTATCCACAAAAAATAACAACAAAAACAACATATTAATAAAAGGAAACAGTTGGGATCTCACTAGTTATGCTTTTACTTGAAAATTAAAACACCCAATTGGATTAAACCAAACGATATATTCAGATCTCAGTTACTTTCCATCTTACCTTTCTAAACAAACTAAAATTAGTAGCAATTAAATTAAAATAAATTCTGGAAAAGGAAATAACAGAGATCTCATCATCTCAAGAACCCAAACGACGACGTACCTGTAAAGACAGAGACGGAGCTGAGGAAAATGGTATAACCCCTAAAAAGCTTCTACATTTGAATTTGGAAACAGAGACTGAAAGGCGAAGCAAAGCATCAATCTTTTCTTTTTATTTTTTCTCTTATAAAAAATTACAGTACAATAGAAAAGCTTAAATTTATGGTAATAAATATATGATAAATAAATATGCTACAAACAATTTAGTTGAACAAATTAAGGAATTTGACAGAGAGGATTTTGCTGATTAGAATAATTATTCTTAGTAGCAATTAGTAAAGTGAAAATTGAGGTTCCATTCCTTTTATACGTTTTTGAAGCTTAAGTTGCAGGCAGTAGCACCGCCATGGGTATGACGAGCTGTCTAAAAGCATCCTAAAAAAGCGTCAGTCAAAGGGCAAGTTTAATGTCACTTGAAGGTGAGCTGGCCTGTCATCATTATTTCATTATTATAGTATATAATTCTTTTTTAAGCTTTTTGAGTTTTGCTACATCCCCTCCATTTTGTTCTCCGCAATATTCTTTAGTCCCAATACACCTTTTACAAATTTAATTTTTCTAAACCTTAAAATTAAATTTTACTTTGAATTTGGACTAAACTTAGTGAATTAGTTATATATTTTATTTCTAAAATCCTATAATAATAAGTTATTAACTATGGATTTTATCCTTAAAATAACAATAAAATTTTAATTTCGGCCTAAACTTAGTGAAATTAAAGCTAAATTTAATAAAAAGAATGAAAAAAAAAGAGGCGGGAGGAGTGGCGGGCAAATAGAATTATTTGTCAAAAAATAAAACTATCAAAACCTAGCCCGAACCTGATTAACTGCAAAATCCGTTCAAATCCAAAGCCGCCCAACCCGATTTTACCAAAGAAAATCAATAAATCAAATCCGCCTGACCTGAGACCCGTGTGATCCGAGACCCAATTGACCCATGATCCAAAACCTAAATGACCTGGAAAGTTTAACCCGAATGATCCGATATTTTATTAATTTACCTATTAATATTATGCATTATCATTTATTATTTATACAAGGTAGTACTACACACACTCCACGGTGTGTGTCGTTTGATCATTTTAAGGATTTTAATCTGGGATGTCTTATTTGTGTTTGATTTGATATGATAATAAGAGTTTGTTTGTTTATATAAGTTGCTTGCATTCTTGTTAACATTAGCTACATGTTATTAAGTACAACAAATCTACTCAAACAAACGTTTTCTTAATAAACCTTAATGGAAGTTTTTTTCTAAATGAAATAACATACACAGTTTAGCCTGCATTTCGTAGCAGGTGATATATTTTGAGTCCTAAGAATTAAAATTGTGTTATGGAAAATATGGACTTTTCACAATATCCCACATGGGAGAAACTACATGGAAAAGAGATGAAGAGCAAAGGAGTGTGTTAAGCTTTATACACATTCCCATATCCCACATTGGTAAATGATGGAAGATAGAGAAGTGTTTTTGCCTATAAATAGGGTGATCTTTCCTTGCTAATGGAACACACAAAAAGACAAAACAAGCTACTTTATTAAGTAGAGTTTTGTAAATTATTATTTTATTACCTCTTGTAATATTTCCTCCACTAGTGAAATATTATTTAGTAGTATCTGAGGACGTAGGCAATATTGGCCAAAGCTCGTTAAATTTGGTGTTTTTTCTCTTTGTCTCTTTTGGTGGAGACACTCTTGTCTTTATGGTTTTACAACACGTTATCAACACGATAGCTTTACCGTTGACACCAGATGTTATCACTTTGGTAAAAATTAAAATCTACCATTGACACAAGAAGTTGTCACTTTGGTAAAAATTAAAATTATCTTTGACATCAGAAGTTGTCACCTTGGTAAGTTAAAATTACTGTTGACAAAAGAAGTTGTTGCTCTGGTAAATTAAATTATTATTGACACTGGAAGTTGTCACATTGAGGTTGAGATTATTTTGAATTACACCAGAAGTTGTCCATATACTAAATTTTAATTGGGTGCTATTGAAATCACAAGTGACACTTGAAGTTGTCATATTGATAATACCCTATACAAAATCTGTTGCAAATATTTTATAGCATTTTACACCGGAAGTTGTCATTTGGGTGTTATAATAGTTTGACGCCTAAAGTTGTCATTGTACTTTAATTACATGTCTAGGAAAATTTTGTCTAAGGAGTGTGTGATACGAATCTAGTTGTATTAGATTCAAATCTACCCTTTGAATATCCACCAAAGTCGACTTGATCTTCTTCAACTTCTAGATGTGTATATCGATGACCTTCACAAGGCTATTCCTCCTCTTTCGTCGGACTTAAGCTCTCAATTAGACCTGCAATTGAACTCTTAAGATCACAAGATTCACAAACAATTAAGCAATCACAACCTAATTGCTTGCTAGGACTCTACAAGATTGAAGAACCCTAAGTTTGCTCAAACTAGAACAATGAAGCCAAATAATCGATATGGGTGTGTAAACCTCTCAACTTTATTGATAACTTGACTTCAACTTTTACAAGAGATATTGGTGGCCTTATATAGTGATAGGGTCAACCAAAATCCTAAAATAAATCCTAATTTTCGTCCAAATATAAGGGCTAGGGAAAAACTAGTCCAAACCCAACTAGGAAAAGGAAATAAAGACATAATTAAACAAGGATTGGACTTAGTCAACCAAGGCCCAATCCAAATAAGGTCCAAACTTAAAAATAAGCTAATCTAAAATAGAATTAAGCCCAAACAAAGATAACTAATGATGATGGGCTCATGCCATGATGTCAATCCGGCCATCTAGAATCAATAGCAAGCAAAGTAATGAACTTGTAATTGATTTGTAATTTCTTGCCCAAATCATCACCAAAGCTCTTCAATTGAACTTCAATGGTCTTCAAGTCTTCAAGATGAGTTCGAACAGGGCCCATGAGTGCACCCTTGAATCTCTTAGCTCTTGCTCTTGTCATCGGACCTAATGGCATCTTAATGGCATCTTCTTGGTGAATTGCAATTCCATCCTCTCCTTTAAGCTTGTCCACGCTTCCTTGCAACCCTTGATCATTCTTTTCATGCTCTCCATGCATGTCTTCAAGTCCATAATAAGTCCTTGGCGCATCATTCCCTCCATGATAAGCTTTGGGCGCATCAGTGTGGATTTTAAGTGGGATCGTTTGTGACCCCTCCATTCTTTCCTCAGAATTTACCTGGTGCAATTTTTAGTACAATTTGTCACTTTAGATTTGTGACGATCATCTTGTTGATAAAAATGTGCATTTGACACCTGGAGTTGTTAACGCCTTTAAAGTCTCTAATTTTCTTTAAGAATCATAATGGGAATGACAAGTCATTAGATTGGCGGATAATAGCCCAAAAACTCAGAGAAGACCCCATAATTTTCTTTTATGCTCGCATCTACTACCTTTGAGTGAAATTGATGCGCCAAGGGCTTATCATGACTTAGAAGAGCACAATGGAGCTAATGGAGATAAGTTCTCAGATAAACATGGAGATGTCATGGATGTTCAAGAAGATGCTAAGGTTGATCCTGGATTGAATGCAAGCTTGGAGGAGCATGGAGTTGGAGGCATCGCATATGACCGGCCATTGCTTGGAGAAGCCGCGCAACACTGGCCATATGACCGGCCATCGCATGGAGCAACCGGCCACAACCGGCCATCGAATGCCGGCCAATGGATCCTTTAGCCATTCCGCAAGGTCCAACGACTAGGGCTCAGGATAAAAGGTTCAAGGAAGCTTTATTGGGCTTTGTTAGATCTCATCTTGGAGGTTTAGAGTCCATTGAAGACCAATTGGAGAGCATTGAAGTCGACATCACCAAGAATATTCCCATCGATTCCAAGTTATACACTTTACTTGAAATCGATGATCATTAGTTCTTATGTTGTGTAATTCGGCCACATGGGCCTTTATTCTATCTTAGATTTGTTATTTATTTAGCCTAGAAGACATTGGGTTGGGTCTTTTTTGACTAAGTCCAATCCTTGCTTAATTAAGTTATGTATTTATTTTTCCTAGTAGGATAAGGAGTAGGTAATTTCCTTGATCCTTCCTTTATGTGTTGTTTTCCTTTTAGCTTTAGGAGAAGGGTTATGCGTCCCCGACTACTATATAAAGGGACCATCCCCCTCTTATAAACATAAGTTGAGTTGATTAATAAAATTGAGGTTTATTCACCCAAATTGATTATCTTAGCTTCATTGTTCTAGTTTGAGCAAACTTAGGGTTCTTCAATCTTGTAGAGTCCTAGCAAACAATTAGGTTGTGATTGGTTAATTGTTTGTGAATCTTGTGATCTTAGGTGTTCAATTGCAGGTCGAATTGAGGGTCTAAGGCCGACGAATAAAGGAGGATTTATCTAGTGAAGATTGTCGACATACTCATCTAGAAGTTTGGTGATTCAAGTTGATCTTAGGCGGGTCTCTAAGGTGGATTTTGATCGATATACAACTAGATTCGTATCAATTGGTAATCAGAGCATAGGTTTATCATCTTCAATCGGTAAATCTATCTTTCTATTAATCATTCATCAAGTTTTCATCCATCAAATATCACCCACACCCTTATCGCACCACACTCATGAAAAATTCAAAAATTCAGCAACTTTGAAAATTCATAGTCGATTCATCTTACATCTATTTGCTTTGAAATTTCAGATTTGAGTTCCTTATAACTAGTAGTTATATCGAAAAATATCAAAAAAATAAAAAAAATCGACCAGAAACTTGTGATTTTTGTTTTGGATTCGTTTGAAGTCAGAAAGCTTTGAAATTTGAGATTTAGACTTCTTTTAGTGTGATCTTTCTGGGGAAAATAGTGAAAAAAAAAAATCAGTGGTGTTATCGATTTTCGACATTAACTAGGGTTTTAGTTTGGGAATTTTGGGAATTAGGGTTTTCATTGTGCAATTGATTCAATTTGTTGCAATTAGCCCTAATTGATTGTGTAATTGAGATTCTTGGGTTGCTTTTGCTGTGAATTGTGTTTTAATTTGAAGAATTTCAGGCCCTATTGGAGTTAAGTGGTATAAAATAGGATTTAAGTGGTACTAGGGCATTGGAGGATTACCCAGGTGCGGGTCACCCTTGCCCAGGCGCGGGCTACACTAGGAGGTTTTGGCAAGGCTATTCCGCAACCTTGACCAGGCGCGGGTTACACCAGAAAGTTGTGAAGATTGGTTTTTGGTTTTTGATCACTTTCCTTTGATTCACAATAATTTTTCTACTAATTGTTTGTTCCTCAAGTAGGTCACGAGAAGAAAGGAGTTGATGCGCTAAGGGCTTATCATGGTTTAGAAGAGCACAATGGAGCCAATCGAGATCATTGCTTGGATAAACTTGGAGATAGCTCGGAGGTTCAAGAAGTTGTCAAGGTTGATTCCGGTTTGAAAGCAAGCTTGGAAGAACATGGAGTGGAAGACCGGCCATTGCTAGGAGAAGCCGCACCATCGCATGGGACTATGACCGGCCATTGCATGGGAGCATTGAACAAGACCGCGCACCAACCGGACACAACCGGCCAATGGATCCATTAGCCATTCCGCAAGGTCCAATGACAAGGGCTCGGGCTAAAAGGTTCAAGGAAGCTTTATTGGGCTTTGTTAGATCTCATCTTGGAGGTTTAGAGTCCATTGAATACCAATTGGAGAGCATTGAAGTCGACATCACCAAGAATATTCCCATCAATTCCAAGGTGTTCACCTTACTTGAAATCGATGAGCATTAAGCTTTAGCATTGTGTAATTCGGCCTCATGGGCCTTTATTCTATCTTATTTTAGCTATTTATTAAGTTTAGAAGACATTGGTTTGGGCCTTGTTTGACTAAGTCCAATCCTTGCTTAATTATGTAATGTTATTTACTTTTCCTAGTAGGACAAGGAGTAGGCTATTTCCTTGTTCCTTCCTTTATGTTTATGCCGCCCTTATGGCTTTAGGATTAAGGAGAGGTGCGTCCCCTACTACTATATAAAGGGACCATCCCCCTCTTGTAAACACAAGTCAAGTTATCAATAAAGTTATCGATTATTTGGCTTCATTGTTCTAGTTTGAACAAACTTAGGGTTCTTCAATCTTGTAGAGTCCTAGCAATCAATGAGGTTGTGATTGCTTAATTGTTTGTGAATCTTGTGATCTTAAGAGTTCAATTGCAGGTCTAATTAAGAGCTTAAGTCCGACGAAAGAGGAGGTATAGCCTTGTGAAGGTCATCGACATACACATCTAGAAGTTGAAGAAGTTCAAGTCGACTTTGGTGGATATTCAAAGGGTAGATTTGAATCTAATACGACTAGATTCGTTTCACCTATAGTTTAGGATGGTTCAATGATAGAGAGGAAATTAAGGTTAACAAACAAGTTTTAGTTTCTCTTTCTTTGGGCAGGTACAATGGTGAGGTGTTATGTGATGTACTTCCAATGCAAGCATGTCATGTTTTACTCGTCCATGGCAGTTTGACAACAAGGTCCATCATGATGGTGAGACAAATAAGTATTCCTTTATGTGTGGTAAGCGTCCTATTACTTTGATTCCTTTATCACCTCAAGAAGCTTTAAAAGATCAATTGAAATTGAAAGAGGAATTTACTAAGTTGGAATCCGATTATAGGGCTAAAGAAAAGACTAAACATGCTAATTTGAATGTGAATTGCGTTGAAGGCAAATCAGATTTAGTTGATAAGCATGCTAGTTCTAAGAAAATTGTTAAGGAGTGTATGTTAGCTACTAAGAGTGAGATTAAAGAAGCTTTGGATGATAATTCTGTTTTGATCTTCCTTTTGCTTAAGAATACACTTGTTGCTACTAACGACTTGGAAAGAGAGCTTCCAAGCAAAATTGTTTCTCTTTTGAGTGATTATGTAGATGTGTTTCCGGAGGAGATTCCTAGTGGGTTGCCGCCAATTAGGGGAATTGAGCACCAAATTGACTTCATCCTTGGAGCGCAAATACCTAACAAGCCAGCTTATAGGACAAATCCTGAAGAAACAAAGGAATTGGAGAAGCAAGTTGGTGAGCTACTTCAAAAGGGGTTTGTACGTGAAAGCTTTTCTCCATGTGCAATTCCTGTATTGCTTGTTCCTAAGAAGGATGGAACTTGGAGAATGTGTGTTGATTGTAGAGCAATAAACAACATAATGGTAAAGTATCGTCACCCTATTCCTAGATTAGATGATATGTTAGATGAATTGCATGGTGCTTGTTTATTTTCTAAGATTGATCTTAAGAGTGGCTATCATCAAATTCGCATGAAAGAGGGTGATGAATGGAAAACTGCCTTTAAAACTAAATTAGGGTTGTATGAATGGTTAATTATGCCTTTTGGATTGACTAATGCACCTAGTACATTCATGCGATTAATGAATCATGTTTTAAGAGCTTTTATTGGCAAGTTTGTTGTTGTTTATTTTGATGATATACTTGTGTATAGCCGAAACCTAGATGAGCATGTTAGGCATCTAAGATGTGTGTTAGATGTACTTAGGGTTGAGAAGTTGTATGCTAACCTTAAGAAGTGCACCTTTTGCACAAACAAGCTTGTTTTTCTTGGTTTTGTGGCTTCATCGCAAGGTATAGAGGTTGATGAGGAAAAGATCAAGGCAATCAAAGATTGACCAACTCCCACCAACGTTGGTCAAGTGAGATCTTTTCATGGACTAGCCGGATTCTATAAGAGGTTTCTTAAGGACTTTAGCACCTTAGCCGCCCCTATTACAAGTGTGATGAAGAAGAATGCACCATTCAAGTGGGGAAAAGAACAACAAGAAGCATTTGAGACCTTGAAGGAAAAACTAACTAATGCTACTTTGCTTGTTTTACCTAACTTTAAAAATACTTTTGAGATTGAATGTGATGCATCAGGGGTTGGAATTGGAGCTCTTTTAATGCAAGGTGGGAAGCCCGTCGCATATTTTACTGAGAAATTGAATGGGGCTGCATTGAATTATCCAACTTATGACAAAGAGTTGTATGCTCTTGTGAGGGCGTTGCAAACTTGGCAACACTATTTATGGCCTAAGGAATTTGTGATTCATACGGATCATGAGAGCTTGAAGTATTTAAGAGGCCAACAAAAGCTAAAGAAGAGACATGCTATGTGGAGTGAGTTCATAGAGAGCTTTCCTTATGTTGTGCGATACAAACAAGGTAAGGAGAATGTTGTAGCCGATGCTTTATCAAGGAGAGGTATGTCTTACTTTCCATGCTGAGACGTTGAAGGAAAAACTTACTAATGCTCCTTTGCTTGTTTTACCTAACTTTAACAATACTTTTGAGATTGAATGTGATGCATCAGGGGTTGGAATTAGAGTTGTTTTGATGCAAGGTGGGAAGCCCGTCGCATATTTTAGTGAGAAATTGAATGGGGCAGCATTGAACAATCTAACCTATGACAAAGAGTTTTATGCTCTTGTGAGGGCGTTGCAAACTTGGCAACACTACCTATGCCCTAAGGAATTTGTGATTCATACGGATCATGAGAGCTTGAAGTAATTAAGAGGCCAACAAAAGTTGAACAAGAGAGATGCTAAGTGGAGCGAGTTCATTGAGTCTTTTCCTTATGTTGTGCGATACAAACAAGGTAAGGAGAATGTGGTAGCCGATGCTTTATCAAGGAGGTATGTCTTACTTTCCATGCTTGATTCTAAGTTTCTTGGTTTTGAGTATATTAAGGAATTATATGCTAGTGATGTTTACTTTGGTGAAATATTTAAAGCATGTGAAGATTCTGGTTTTGGAAAGTATTATAAGCATGATGGATTTTTGTTTAAGGAATCTAGATTGTGTGTGCCTTCTTGTTCTTTGTGCATTTTGGTCTTGAGGGAATCGCATGAAGGGGGTTTAATGGGTCACTTTGGAGTTGATAGAACATATGACATATTGCATGAACACTTCTTTTGGCCTAAGATGCGACATGATGTAGGGAAGTATATTGCTAGTTGTATTGTTTGTTTGCAAGCTAAATCTACTCCAAACCTCATGGATTGTGTACTCCTTTGCCTATTCCTTATGAACCATGGACTCATATTAGTATGGACTTTGTGCTAGGATTACCTCGTTCTAGGAGAGGTAAAGATTCTATCTTGTGGTCGTTGATAGGTTTTCTAAGATGGCACACTTCATTGCATGTACTAAAACGGATGATGCCATTAATGTAGCTAATTTGTTCTTTAAAGAAATTGTTAGACTACATGGAATGCCTAGGACGATTGTAAGTGATAGAGATGCTAAGTTCTTAAGTCACTTTTGGAGAACTTTATGGGCTAAGTTAGGTACAAAGTTGTTATTTTCTACTACTTGTCATCCTCAAACCGATGGTCAAATAGAGGTAGTTAATAGGACTTTGTCTACTTTACTTAGGGCATTAATTAAGAAGAACTTAAGAACTTGGGAGGATTGTCTACCTCATGTCGAATTTGCATATAATAGAAGCATACATAGCACCACGGGACATTCACCTTTTGAAACTGTGTATGGCTTTGATCCTTTAACCCCATTGGATTTGTTGAGTTTACCTTTGAGTGTGCAAGTCGACATGGATGGACAAAGGAAGGCCGATTATGTTAAGGAACTTCATGCTAGGGTTCATGCACAAATTGAGAAGAAAACATAACACTACATGAAGAATTCTAACAAAGGGCGCAAGGAAGTCATTTTTGAACCTGGCGATTGGGTTTGGTTGCATCTAAGGAAGGAGAGGTTCCCTGAAAAGTGAAAGTCTAAGCTCTTACCTCGTGGAGATGGTCCATTCCAAGTCTTGGAGAAGATCAACAACAACGCATACAAGCTAGATCTTCGTAGCGAATATGGCAATGTAAGTGCTACTTTTAATGTTTCAGACTTATCCTTGTTTGATAGTGATGCAGATTTGAGGACAAATCCTTTTCAAGGGAAAGGGGATGATTCGCCAAGGGCTTATCATGGCTTAGAAGAGCACAATGGAGCCATTGGAGATCATGTCTTGGATAAACATGGAGATGTCTTGGAGATTCTAGAAGATGCCACGGATGATTCCGAATTGAACACAAGCTTGGCGGAGCAAGGAGTTGAGGACCGGCCACCATCGCATGGAGCATCCGGCCATGACCGGCCAACGCATGGAGCAACGCATGAGGCAACCGGCCACAACCGGCCAACCGATGGGACATCGTACGATCCATCTGGCCACAAACGACCATTCGACCCTTTAACTATTCCGCAAGGTCCAATGACAAGGGCTCGAGCTAAAAGGTTCAAGGAAGCTTTTATTGGGCTTTGTTAGATCTCATCTTGGAGGTTTAGAGTCCATTTGGATAGCATTGAAGTCGACATCACCAAGAATATTCCCATCGATTCCAAGTTGTTCATCTTACTTGAAATCGATGAGCATTACGCTTAGCATTGTGTAATTCGGCCTCATGGGCCTTTATTCTATCTTATATTAGTTATTTATTTAGTCTAGAAGACATTGGGTTGGGTCTTGTTTGACTAAGTTTAATCCTTGCTTAATTATGTAATGTTATTTACTTTTCCTAGTAGGACAAGGAGTAGGCTATTTCCTTGTTCCTTCCTTTATGTATTGCCGCCCCTTATAGGGATTGGAGTAGGTTATGCGCCAACCCCTCCCCTATATAAGGGCTCTTTTATCTCTTGAAAACATAAGTCAAGTTATCAATAAAGTTGAGAGGTTTACACACCCAATATCAATTATTTGGCTTCATTGTTCTAGTTTGAGCAAACTTAGGGTTCTTTAATCCTGTAGAGTCCTAGCAAGCAATTAGGTTGTGATTGCTTAATTGTTTGTGAATCTTGTGATCTTAGGTGTTCAAGTGCAGGTCGATTTGGGGGTCTAAGTGATACGAATCTAGTTGTATATCGGTCCAAATCCACCTTAGAGACCCGCCTAAGATCAACTTGAATCACCAAACTTCTAGATGAGTATGTTGACAATCTTCACTTGATAAATCTTCCTTCGTTCGTCGGCCTTAGACCTCCAAGTCGACCTGCATTTGAACACCTAAGATCAAAAGATTCACAAACAATTAAGCAATCACAACCTAATTGCTTGCTAGGACTCTACAAGATTGAAGAAACCTAAGTTTGCTCAAACTAGAACAATGAAGCTAAGATAATCAATTTGGGAAAATAATCCTCAATTTTATTAATCAACTCAACTTATGTTTACAAGAGGGGGATGGTCCCTTTATATAGTGGTGGGGAACGCACCTCTCCCTAATCCTAAAGCCATAAGGGCGGCATAAACAAAAAGGAAGGAACAAGGAAATAGCCTACTCCTTGTCCTACTAAGAAAAGTAAATAACATTACATAATTAAGCAAGGATTGGACTTAGTCAAATAAGGCCCAACCCAATGTCTTCTAGACTAAATAAATAACTAATCTAAGATAGAATAAGAGGCCCATGAGGCCGAATTACACAATACCAAAGCCTAATGCTCATCGATTTCAAGTAAGGTGAACAACTTGGAATCGATGGGAATATTCTTGGTGATGTCGACTTCAATTCCTTCCAAATGGTCTTCAATGGACTCTAAACCTCCAAGATGAGATCTTACAAAGCCCAATAAAGCTTCCTTGAACCTTTTAGCCTGAGCCCTACTCATTGGACCTTGCGGTTGTGGCCGGATGGTCCGTGCGTTGGCCCATGCGATGGCCGGTTGTGGCCGGATGGCTCGTGCGATGTCCCGCGCGACGTCTCATGTGTTGGCCGGTCATGGCCGGTTGCTCCATGCGATGGTGGCCGGTCTTCAACTCCTTGATCCGCCAAGCTTGTGTTCAATCCGGGATCATCCGTGGCATCTTCTTGAATCTCCAAGACATCTCCAAATGTATCCAATACATGATCTCCAATGGCTCCATTGTGCTCTTCTAAGCCATCATAAGCCCTTGGCGCATCATCCCCTCTCCCTTGAAAAGGATTTGTCCTCAAATCTGCATCACTATCAAACAAGGATAAGTCTGAAACATTAAAAATAGCACTTACATTGCCATATTCACTATGAAGATCTAGCTTGTAGGCGTTGTTGTTGATCCTCTCCAAGACTTGGAATGGACCATCTCCTCGACGTAAGAGCTTAGACTTTCTCTTTTCAGGGAACCTCTCCTTCCTTAGATGCAACCAAACCCAATCCCCGGGTTCAAAGATGATCTCTTTGCGCCCCTTGTTAGCAATCTTCATGTAGTGTTGTGTTTTCTTCTCAATTTGAGCTCGAACCCTAGCATGAAGGTCCCTAACATAATCGGCCTTCCTTTGTCCATCCATGTCGACTTGCACACTCAAAGGTAAACTCAACAAATCCAATGGGGTTAAAGGATTAAAGCCATACACAGTTTCAAAAGGTGAATGTCCCGTGGTGCTATGTATGCTTCTATTATATGCAAATTCAACATGTGGTAGACAATCCTCCCAAGTTCTTAAGTTCTTTTTAATTAAAGCCCTAAGCAAAGTAGACAAAGTCCTATTAACTACTTCGGTTTGACCATCGGTTTGAGGATGACAAGTAGTAGAAAATAACAACTTAGTACCTAACTTAGCCCATAAAGTTCTCCAAAAGTGACTTAAGAACTTAGTATCTCTATCACTTACAATCGTCCTAGGCATTCCATGTAGTCTAACAATTTCCTTAAAGAACAAATTAGCTACATTAATGGCATCATCCGTTTTAGTACATGCAATAAAGTGTGCCATCTTAGAAAACCTATCAACAACCACAAAGATAGAATCTTTACCTCTCCTAGAACGAGGTAAACCTAATACAAAGTCCATGCTAATATGAGTCCATGGTTCATGAGGAATAGGCAAAGGAGTATACAATCCATGCGGTTTAGAAGTAGATTTATCTTGCAGACAAACAATGCAACTAGCAACATACTTCCCTACATCATGTCGCATCTTAGGCCAAAAGAAGTGTTCATGTAATATGTCATATGTTCTATCAACTCCAAAGTGACCCATTAAACCCCCTTCATGTGATTTCCTCAAGAGCAAGATGCGCAAAGAACAAAAAGGCACACACATTCTAGATTCCTTAAACAAAAATCCATCATGCTTATAATACTTTCCAAAACCAGAATTTTCACATGCTTTAAATATTTCACCAAAATAAACATCACTAGCATATAATTCCTTAACATACTCAAAACCAAGAAACTTAGAATCAAGCATGGAAAGTAAAACATACCTCCTTGATAAAGGATCGGCTACCACATTCTCTTTACCTTGTTTGTATCGCACAACATAAGGAAAGCTCTCTATGAACTCATATTGAACAAGTCGCTCATCATATGGAGTGAGTTCAATCTTTCTAATGGATGGCAATCCTCTAGGAATTTTATCACAAAAATAAGCAACAAAATTCCCTCCTTGCATTAAAACAACTCCAATTCCTACAATATTACTTATAGGAAACACAATTTTGCTTGGAAGTTCTCTTTCCAAGTCGTTAGTAGCAACAAGTGTATTTTTAAGTAAAAGCAGGATCAAAACAAAATTATTATTCAAAGCATTCTTAATCTTACTCTTAGTAGTTAACATACACTCTTTAACAACTTCCTTAGAAATCTCTTTCTCGTCACCCAAAACAGATTTATTTTCAATGCCATCAACCAAAACAGGATTATTTGCAATGCTATGATCAACCAAAACAAAATTATTTTTAATGCTATGTTCAACCAAAACAGAATTGTTTTCATCATAATTAGCATCCAAAACAGATTTAGTTTCATCACAAATAACACTTAAAACAGATTTAGTGTCATTGCAAACAACACTCAAATTAGGTTTAGTATCATCGCAAACAACATCTAAAACACTCTTTTCAACTAAGGTTGTTTTATCATCAAAACAATCATCTATTTTAGGTTCAAATTTACTCTTTTCTTTGGCGCTAAATTCAGCATCCAATTTAGCAAAATCATCTCTCACTTTAATTTCATCTTTTAAGGCATCTTGAAGTGATAAAGGAATTAAAGTAAAGGGCTTTTTACCACACATGAGAGTATGTTGGTTCGTCTCACCATCATGTTGAACTTTGTTGTCATATTGCCAAGGTTGACCAAGTAGTACATGGCATGCTTGCATGGGTAAGACATCACACAAAACATCTCCCTTGTACCTGCCCAAAGAAAGAGAAACTAAAACTTGTTTGTCAACACTAATTTCTTCTTCATCATTGAAACAACCTAAGCTATAGGGTTTAGGATGATTAGAAGTAGGTTGTTGTAACTCTTTCACCAAATAATCACTAACTATGTTTTTGCAACTCTTCCCATCTATAATCACACTACTAGGTTTCCCATTCGCATACATCCTAGTGTGAAACAAATTCTCCCTATGAACATCCCCTTTCACATAGGCTCTCAAAGTTCTCCTATCACCCAAACTAATACACATAGTGCCAAGTTGTTTAAGTATTTGTTGTAACATGGCATTAGCGTTTGCTTGTTGATTTTCCATGGTACCTACACAAAGAACAAAAATTAGTAGTAAAAATCCTCACAAGTGTGTGTGTGATTATACCTTTGACTTGTGCTCTCGTGTTTGTACTCAAATCCTATAGATTGGCGGTCCACTATTCTCTTTATGATCTCACAAGATTATGCCTTTTACTAGCTTTCAATAGGCCTAATAAGAGCAACTCCTAGAGCACTCCTTTCTTCTCGTGACCTACTTGAGGAACAAACAATTAATAGCAAAATTATTGTGAATCTAGGGAAAGTGATCTTAAACCAAACCAAACCACTTATGCAGGGTCCTTAAGTCGAATTCCTTCTCCAAAGTTGCTGCACAAAAACTCAATTCAAACACAATTCAAAAAATCAAGTCGATTAGTAAACCCTAGTACCACTTATCTCCAATTTTGTACCACTTGTCTCCAATAGGGTTTATGACCTGAAATTCTTCAAATCAAATCACAATTCACAACAAAAGCAACCCAAGTTATCCAATTACACAATCAATTAGAGTTAATTGCAACTAACTAGATCAATTGCACAAGAAAACCCTAATCCCGAAATTTCCAAAACTAAGAACCCTAGTTCCTGGAAAAAATCGATAACAGCACAGATTTTTTTGATTTTTTTCAATATTTTTCCCAGAAAGATCACACCAAAATAAGTCTAAAGTTCAAATTTCACAGCTTTTCGAGCTCAAACGAATCCAGAACAAAAATCACGAGTTTCTGGTCGAAATTTTTTTTTATTTTTTTTTATATTTTTCGATATAACTACTAGTTATAGGGGGACTCAAATCTGAAATTTCAAAGCAAAAAGATGTAAGATGAATCGGCTATGAATTTTCAAAGTTGCTGATTTTTTTGAATTTTCAAGAAGGGTGGTGCGATGAGTGTGTGGGTGAAATCGATGTGATGAATGATGAGTAAAAAGATAGATTTACCGATTGAAGATGATAAACCTAAGCTCTAATTAACAATTGATACGAATCTAGTTGTATATCGGTCCAAATCCACCTTAGAGACCCGTCTAAGATCAACTTGAATCACCAAACTTCTACATGAGTATGTCGACAATCTTCACTTGATAAATCTTCCTTTGTTCGTCGGCCTTAGACCTCCAAGTCGACCTGCACTTGAACACCTAAGATCACAAGATTCACAAACAATTAAGCAATCACAACCTAATTGCTTGCTAGGACTCTACAAGATTGAAGAACCCTAAGTTTGCTCAAACTAGAACAATGAAGCTAAGATAATCAATTTGGGAAAATAATCCTCAATTTTATTAATCAACTCAACTTATGTTTACAAGAGGGGGATGGTCCCTTTATATAGTGGTGGGGAATGCACCTCTCCCTAATCCTAAAGCCATAAGG
The DNA here is from genome assembly GCA_001974805.1 of Corchorus capsularis. Taxonomy (NCBI): domain Eukaryota; kingdom Viridiplantae; phylum Streptophyta; class Magnoliopsida; order Malvales; family Malvaceae; genus Corchorus; species Corchorus capsularis. The sequence continues at coordinate 14,251 of AWWV01012257.1, read as the reverse complement.
GCGGCATAAACAAAAAGGAAGGAGCAAGGAAATAGCCTACTCCTTGTCTTACTAGGAAAAGTAAATAACATTACATAATTTAGCAAGGATTGGACTTAGTCAAACAAGGCCCAACCCAATGTCTTCTAGACTAAATAAATAACTAATCTAAGATAGAATAAGAGGCCCATGAGGCCAAATTACACAATACCAAAGCCTAATGCTCATCGATTTCAAGTAAGGTGAACAACTTGGAATCGATGGGAATATTCTTGGTGATGTTGACTTCAGTGCCTTCCAAATGGTCTTCAATGGACTCTAAACCTCCAAGATGAGATCTTACAAAGCCCAATAAAGCTTCCTTGAACCTTTTAGCCCGAGCCCTAGTCATTGGACCTTGTGGAATAGCTAATGGATCGAATGGCCGGTTGTGGCCGGATGGCTCGTGCGATGTCCCGCGCGACGTTTCATGTGTTGGCCGGTCATGGCCGGTTGCTCCATGCGATGGTGGCCGGTCTTCAACTCCTTGCTCCGCTAAGCTTGTGTTCAATCCGAGATCATCCGTGGCATCTTCTTGAATCTCCAAGACATCTCCAAGTTTATCCAAGACATGATCTCCAATGGCTCCATTGTGCTCTTCTAAGCCATGATAAGCCCTTGCAGCATCACTAAGGCCGACGAATGAAGGAGGATTTATCAAGTGAAGAATGTCGACATACTCATCTAGAAGTTTGGTGATTCAAGTTGATATTAGGCAGGTCTCTAAGGTGGATTTGGACCGGTTTACAACTAGATTCGTATCAAGAGACATAATATTGCTTGGAATATCTCCAGCCAAGTTGTTAGTCCCCATTAGTGTATTTTGAAACAAAGGTAAGATCAAATCAGAATTATCATGCAAAGCACTCTTAATCTCACTTTTAGTTGCTAACATACACTCTTTAACAACTTTCCTAGAAGTCACTTTCTTTTTACCCAAAACAGTCCTATTTTCAGTGCTATGATCAACCAAAACAGAATTATTTGCAATGCTATGATCAACCACAACAGGTTTGTTTTCATCACAATTAGCATCCAAAACAAATTTAGTGTCATTGCAAACAACACTCAAATTAGGTTTAGTATCATCGCAAACAACATCTAAAACACTCTTTTCAACTAAGGTTATTTTATCATCAGAACAATCATCAATTTTAGGTTCAGATTTACTCTTTTCTTTAGCTCTAAATTCAGCATCCAATTTAGCAAAATCATCTCTCACTTTAATTTTATCTTTTAAAGCTTCTTGAAGTGATAAAGGAATTAAAGTAAGAGGCTTCTTGATGCGCCAAGGGCTTATCATGGCTTAGAAGAGCACAATGGAGCCATTGGAGATCATGTCCTGGACAAACTTGGAGATGTCTTGGAGATTCAAGAAGTTACCACGGATGGTCCCGGATTGAACACAAGCTTGGCGGAACAAGGAGTTGAGGACCAGCCACCATCGCATGGAGCAACCGGCCATGACCGGCCAACGCATGGGACGCCTCATGGGACGCCGCACGGGACATCGCACAAGCCATCCGGCCACAACCGGCAATCGCACGGGCCAACGCATGCGCCATCCGGCCACAACCGGCCATTCGATCCATTAGTTATTCCGCAAGGTCTAATGACTAGGGCTCGGGCTAAAAGATTCAAGGAAGCTTTATTGGGCTTTGTAAGATCTCATCTTGGAGGTTTAGAGCCCATTGAAGACCATTTGGAAGGCATTGAAGTCGACATCACCAAGAATATTCCCATCGATTCTAAGGTGTTCACTTTACTTGAAATCGATGAGCATTAGGCTTTGGCATTGTGTAATTCGGCCTCATGGGCCTTTATTCTATCTTAGATTAGTTATTTATTTAGTCTAGAAGACATTGGGTTGGGCCTTGTTTGACTAAGTCCAATCCTTGGTTAATTATGTAATGTTATTTACTTTTCCTAGTTGGACAAGGAGTAGACTATTTCCTTGTTCCTTCCTTTATGTATTGCCGCCCCTTATAGGGATTGGAGTAGGTTATGTGCCAACCCCTCCCCTATATAAGGGCTCTTTTATCTCTTGAAAACATAAGTCAAGTTTTCAATAAAGTTGAGAGGTTTATACACCCATATCGATTATTTGGCTTCTTTGTTCTAGTTTGAGCAAACTTAGGGTTCTTCAATCTTGTAGAGTCCTAGCAAACAATTAGGTTGTGATTGCTTAATTGTTTGTGAATCTTGTGATATTAGGTGTTCAAGTGCAGGTCGACTTGGAGGTCTAAGGCCGACGAACGAAGGAAGATTTATCAAGTGAAGATTGTCGACATACTCATCTAGAAGTTTGGTGATTCAAGTTGATCTTAGGCAGGTCTCTAAGGTGGATTTGGACCGATTTACAACTAGATTCGTATCACTTCTTACCACACATGAAAGAATACTTGTTGGTCTCTCCATCATGATGAACTTTGTTGTTAAATTGCCAAGGTCGACCAAGTAGTACATGACATGCTTGCATTGGAAGTACATCACATAACACCTCACCATTATACCTGCCCAAAGAAAGAGAAACTAAAACTTGTTTGTTAACCTTAATTTCCTCTCTATCATTGAACCATCCTAAACTATAGGCTTTAGGGTGTTTAGTGGTAGGCAACGCTAACTCCTTCACTAAGTACACACTAGCTATGTTTGTACAGCTCCCTCCATAAATGATCACACTACTACGCTTCCCATTCGCATACATTCTAGTATGAAACAAATTCTCCCTTTGATTTTGCACATCTCCTTTAACATAGGCACTTAAAGTTCTTCTTGCAACTAAGTTCATGAGTGCCGGTGTTGAACCATCATCATCGTCCTCATCATCATAAGTAAGTCCCCTTTCATCGCCTCCATCACCAGTAGATCCTAGTGCTAACTCTTCATCTTCACTCACAATCTAGTCATGCTCATTAAAGTACAAGAATTTGTTGTTAACGCAATCCTTAGCATAGTGCCCAAATCCTTGACACTTGAAGCACTTAACATAATTCTTAGAAGATGAACTTGATGAAGACTTAGAATCGGTTTTAGGGTAGCTCCCTTTTGCGCCAACTCCTTCCCTTTAGATGACTTGTCATCCTTCTTGATTGGAGTTTTCCATGAGCTTGATGATGATGCAAAGCTCTTCTTATTCCTCTTTACTTGGCTTTCGGCCTTCAAAAAATGTTGAAGCAACTCCTCAACATAATAGTGTTGTTGCATCTCCACAATATCATGAATTTCTCTATTCAAGCCCGCCCAAAACCTTGCAGTTGTTGCTTGTGGAGCTTCATCAACTTCGGCCCTAGACATCGACAACATCATCTCGGAGTAGTATTCATCAACAGTCCTTGTTCCTTGCCTCAAAGATTGCAATTCTTGGTAGAGACCATTAGTATAAAAGCTTGGAACAAACCTCTTCCTCATAAAGCTCTTTAGACCTAACCAAGTATCAATAGGTCTTTCCAAATTTCTTCTCCTTGTTTGCACCAATTGATTCCACCAATTCAAAGCATTCTCCGTAAATTCAAGAGTAGCAATTTGCACCTTCTTTGGCTCGGCATGAGGATGATAATCAAAATACATATCCAATTTCGACTCCACTCCAAATAATCGGATGGTGACCCTCTCCCATTGAATTTAGGGATTTTGTATTTGATGTTATCTTTAGGCTCTTCTCTTTCAATTCCCCTCCTAGGCCGCATATTCTCATTGATTGCTTGACCTCCAAGCTCTTGTTACCTCAATATTTCCATTGGATCCAACCTAGTAACTTGCCTCGGTGGTGGAAGTTGAATCCTCTCATTGTTGTGTGCGGCATTAGCCCTTTGTTGAGGTGGTTGAGCTTGTTGATTTTTGGCCATCCTTTACTTGTTGGACATCATCGGCCAAGGCATCGAATTTAGTATCCATATTGTCCAAACGTTGCATTAGAGCTTGCAACATAGTAGCCACATTGGCTTGTTCTTGTTCTCCTTCCATAATACCTACAAAAAGAACAAAGATTAGTAGTAAAAATCCTCACAAGTGTCTGTGTGATTATACCTTTGACTTGTGCTCTCGTGTTTGCACTCAATTCCTATGGATTGGCGATCCACTACTCTCTTGATGATCTCACAAGATTATGCCTTTTACTAGCTTCAATAGGCCTAATAAGAGCAACTCCTAGAGCACTCCTTTCTTCTCGTGACCTACTTGAGGAACAAACAATTAGTAGTAAAATTATTATGAATCAAAGGAAAGTGATCTTAAACCAAAACAAACCAAACAACTTATGCAGGCTCCTTATGTCGAATTCCTTCTCCAAAGTTGCTGCACAAAAACTCAATTCAAGCACAAATCAACAATTCAAAGGTTAGCAAAAACCCTAGTACCACTTATCTCCTATTTTGTACCACTTGAATCCAATAGGGTTTGTAACCTGAAATTCTTCAAATTAGCTCTTAATTCATAGCAAAAGCAACCCAAGAATCTCAAACACAGAATCAATTAGGGCTAATTGCAACTAAGTAGATCAATTGCACAAGAAAACCCTAATCCCCAAATTTCCCAAACTAAAACCCTAGTTTCTGAAAAAAAATCGATAACAACACAGATTTTTTTTATTTTTTTGAGTATTTTTCCCAGAAAGATCACACTAAACGAAGTCTAGATCTCAAATTTCAAAGCTTTTCGATCTCAAACGAATCCAGAATAAATTTCACAAGTTTCTGGTCGAATTTTTTTTTATTTTTTTGATATTTTTCGATATAACTACTAGTTATAAGGAACTCAAATCTGAAATTGCAAAGCAAAACGATGTAAGATGAATCAACTATGAATTTTCAAAGTTGCTGATTTTTTGAATTTTCAAGAAGGTGGTGCGATAAGAACTTTGATGAATTTTGATGGATAAAACTTAATGAATGATGTATAGAAGGATAGATTTACCGATTGAAGATGACAACCTATGCTCTGATACCAATTGATACGAATCTAGTTGTATTAGATTCAAATCTACCCTTTGAATATCCACCAAAGTCGACTTGATCTTCTTCAACTTCTAGATGTGTATGTCGATGACCTTCACAAGGCTATACCTCCTCTTTCGTCGGACTTAAGCTCTCAATTAGACCTGCAATTGAACTCTTAAGATCACAAGATTCACAAACAATTCAGCAATCACAACCTAATTGCTTGCTAGGACTCTACAAGATTGAAGAACCCTAAGTTTGCTCAAACTAGAACAATGAAGTCAAGTTATCGATAAAGTTGAGAGGTTTACTCACCCATTTCAATGCTATGATCAACCAAAATAGATTTGTTTTCCATGCTATGATCAACCAAAACAAAATTATTTTCATCACAAACAACACTTAAAAAAGATTTAGTGTCATTGCAAACAACACTCAAATTAGGTTTAGCATCATCGCAAACAACATCTAAAACACTCTTTGCAACCAAGGTTGTTTTATCATCAAAACAATTATCAATTTTAGGTTCGATTTTACTCTTTTCTTTAGCCCTAAATTCAGCATCCAATTTAGCAAAATAATCTCTCACTTTAATTTCATCTTTTAAGGCTTCTTGAAGCGATAAAGGAATTAAAGAGATAGGCTTCTTATCACACATGAAGCAATACCTATTGGTCTCACCATCATGATGAACTTTGTTGTCAAATTTCCAGGGTCGACCAAGTAGTACATGGCATGCTTGCATGGGTAAGACATCACACAAAACATCTCCCTTGTACCTGCCCAAAGAAAGAGAAACTAAAACTTGTTTGTTAACATCAACCAAACTAATACACATGGTGCCAAGTTGTTTAAGTATTTGTTTTAACAAGGCAGATGTGTTTACTTCTTGATTTTGTTCTTCTTGTCTATCTCTCATTGTACCTACAAAAAGAACAAAGATTAGTAGTAAAAATCCTCACAAGTGTGTGTGTGTTTATACCTTTGACTTGTGCTCTCGTATTTTCACTCAATTCCTATGGATTGGCGGTCCACTACTCTCTTGATGATCTCACAATATTATGCATTTTACTAGCTTCAATAGGCCTAATTAGAGCAACTCCTAGAGAACTCCTTTCTTCTCGTGACCTACTTGAGGAACAAACAGTTCGTAGCAAAATTCTTTGTGAATCAAAGGAAAGTGATCTTAAACTAAAACCAAACCACTTATGCAGGCTCCTTAAGTCGAATTCCTTCTCCAAACTTGCTGCACAAAAACTCAATTCAAGCACAATTCAAACAATCAAGTCAATTAGTAAAAACCCTACTACCACTTAAATCCAATTTTGTACCACTTGTATCCAATAGGGTTTGTAACCTGAAATTCTTCAAATCAAATCACAATTCACAGAAAAAGCAACGCAAGAATCTCAATTACACAATCAATTAGGGCTAATTGCAACAAATTGAATCAATTGCACAATGAAAACCCTAATTCCCAAAATTCCCAAACTAAAACCCTAGTTGATGTCGAAAATCGATAACACCACAAATTTTTTTGATTTTTTTCAATATTTATCCCAGAAAGATCACACTAAAAGAAGTCTAGATCTCAAATTTCAAAGCTTTCCGAGCTCAAAAATCACAAGTTTCTGGTCGAAATTTTTTTATTTTTTTTATTTTTTTGATATTTTTCGATATAACTACTAGTTATAAGAGACTCAAATCTGAAAATTTCAAAGCAAAAAGATGTAAGATGAACCGGCTATGAATTTTCAAAGTTGCTGATTTTTTGAATTTTCAAGAAGGGTGGTGCGATGAGTGTATGGATGAAATCGATGGATGAAAACTTGATGAATGATGAATAGAAAGAGAGATTTACCGATTGAAGATGATAAACCTAAGCTCTGATTACCAATTGATATGAATCTAGTTGTATATCGGTCCAAATCCACCTTAGAGACCCGCCTAAGATCAACTTGAATCACCAAACTTCTAGATGAGTATGTCGACAATCTTCACTTGATAAATCCTCCTTCGTTCGTCAGCCTTAGACCCTCAATTCGACCTGCAATTGAACACCTAAGATCACACAATTCACAAACAATTAAGCAATCACAACCTAATTGCTTGCTAGGACTCTACAAGATTGAAGAACCCTAAGTTTGCTCAAACTAGAACAATGAAGCTAAGATAATCAATTTGGGTGTAAAAACCTCAACTTTATTAATCAATTCAACTTCCACTTTTACAAGAGATATTGGTGGCCTTATATAGTGATAGGGTCAACAAAAATCCTAAAATAAATCCTAATTTTCGTCCAAATATAAGGGCTAGGGAAAAACTAGTCCAAACCCAACTAGGAAAAGGAAATAAAGACATATTTAAACAAGGATTGGACTTAGTCAACCAAGGCCCAATCCAAATAAGGTCCAAACTTAAAAATAAGCTAATCTAAGATAGAATTAAGCCTAAACAAAGATAACTAATGATAATGAGCTCATGCCATATGTCAATCCGGCCATCTAGAATCAATAGCAAGCAAAGTAATGAACTTGTAATTGATTTGTAATTTCTTGCCCAAATCATCACCAAAGCTCTTCAATTGAACTTCAATGGTCTTCAAGTCTTCAAGATGAGTTCGAACAAGGCACATGAGTGCATCCTTGAATCTCTTAGCTCTTGCTCTTGTCATCGAACCTAATGGCATCTTCAAAGGATCAAATGGCATCTTAATGGCATCTTCTTGGTGAATTGTGATTCCATCCTCTCCTTTAAGCTTGTCCACACTTCCTTGCAACCCTTGATCATCCTTTGCATGCTCTCCATGCTTGTCTTAAAGTCCATAATAAGTCCTTGGCGCATCATTTCTTCCATGATAAGCCTTGGGCGCATCACAAGGAGATCATCTTTGAACCCGGGGATTGGGTTTGGTTGCATCTAAGGAAGGAAAGGTTCCCTGAAAAGAGAAAGTCTAAGCTCTTACCTCGTGGAGATGGTCCATTCCAAGTCTTGGAGAGGATCAAGAACAACGCATACAAGCTTCCTAGTGAATATGGCAATGTAAGTGCTACTTTTAATGTTTCAGACTTATCCTTGTTTGATAGTGATGCAGATTTGAGGACAAATCCTTTTCAAGGGAGAGGGTATGACACGAGAGTGTCCCATTCTCTTCAACAAGATGATTCGGGTGAAGTTGCTACAATTAGTGGAGCAAGCACCTTGCCATGTGAGCAGCTTGCTTTGTGGACATGTCATCACGGGTGGGACCAAGGGAGCCACGTTGGAGCCAAGAAAGCACCTCTCCAACATTGAGCCTAGTTGGAAGCAAGCACCTCTCTTGGCTTGACATGTTTTTTCATCATCCTTTCACGCCACGACACATGTAAGTCAACATTTTTGGCTAGGAAAACCCTTTGGATGAAGCACTCTCCTTTTGTTGGATAAAAATGCAAGTTGGTAGCAAGTTGGAAACATCATCATTTTGATCATGGAATGGAGGAATTCGGCTGCCTACAGCATTTCACACTTGTTTAGATTATGTTTCTAGCTAATTTGGGTAGTTTATGCTAAGTGTATGTTTTGTTTAAGTTAAGCTTGCTTTGTTAGCTTAATTAAGTGTGTTTAAATTGCTAATCCTAGTATATATGCTACGGATGAGCACTATTCTCATTAGACTTGAATTTTGTAAACTTTGAACTCTTGTTTTGCTTTGTAACCTTGCCTAGGTTCTTGCAAACTTTCCTTATCAATTTGAGTGGTGTAATTATGTATCTCATCTTGATTTGGAGCAATAGAAACTTGTTCATCACTTGATTTTCATTTGTGGTGAAATCTGTATCAAGTGATTTTCATTTGGTGGTGAGTTTCGACCGTTTGAGTCCTCTTGGTGGTGATTTCTGTATCCTTGAGTTATTTGAACCCGTGTGCTTAATCTTTCAATTCCTTTGTGAATTGATTCTTAGTTAGCCTAAATACTACCCAAACACTAACCCTTTAGGATTTTGAAGTGCAACTTTAAGCACTTTAAGCACGTAATAGGTTCGGGTATTTGGTGAAAGCAACTCATTTATAGCCTAATTGAGCTAACCCCGTATCAAATTGGTATTCAGAGCTTTGGTTGTGGGGAGATTCATCATGTCTCAACAAGGAAATGATGGGGTTCGATTTGGTCCTAATGAAACGGTTGAAGGCCTTAGAGCCTTGGTGGAAACTCTTCAAAATCGGCTTCATGTGGTGGAAGAAAGGGAGAGACGCCGTGAGGAGAGTGAAGGAAGTTCTAGCTCTCATACTAGAAGAGGAAGCCGTGGTGGTGGTGCTTCTAGTAGTTCAAGTGAACCTATACATCCGGATGATGTGAGAGCTCATTTGAGAAGGCAACATCAACAACAAAGGAGAAATGAGAGAAATGATGTAGTTGGTGATGTTGGTGATGCAAATCGGCAAGTGCAAAGAGTAAGAGATGAAGATGAAGTTCAAAACGCTTATGTTCATGCTTATACTCCCAAAGTTGAGATTCCTGAGTTTGATGGGAAAGGGCAACCGAATGATTTTCTTGATTGGTTACATACGGTGGAAAGGATTTTTGAATATCAAGATGTGCCCAAAAATAAGCAAGTAAAGCTTGTTGCTATCAAGCTTAGAAAACATGCATCTTTGTGGTGGGAGAACTTGTTGAAACAAAGAGAAACGAGGTGCAAAGATAAGATTCGGACATGGGACAAGATAGTCCCAGAGTTGAAGAAGAAATTCTTGCCCGAGGACTACATGCAAGATGTGTTTATTAAGCTTCAAAATTTAAAACAAGGTGCTATGAGTGTTTCGGACTATACAGCCGAGTTTGATTCTCTGATGATCAAGGCAAATATTAGTGAACCCGAGGAGCAAACAATTACAAGGTACTTGGCGGGTTTAAGAGTTGATATTGCTAATGTTGTTTCATTGTAGCCTTATTGGTCCTTGAATGATGTTACTAAGCTTGCCTTGCGGGTTGAGAGACAATTGAAGTCAAAATCTGTCATGAGGTTTGGAGGTAAAGATTTTGGAAAAGGGACTACTTCTAAGTCTCCATTTGCTCCTAAACCGAAAGTTGATGACAAGGACAAAGGCAAGAAAGTTGATGATGATGCCGAGAAAGCTAAGTTGAGGCAAGAAAGGAAGTGTTTTAAATGTCTTGGCTTTGGGCATATGGCCGCGGATTGTCCTAATAGGAGAGTTGTTACACTTGTGGAGGACAATGATGATGATAATGACGAGGTTGATGAAGTACCCGAGGAGGAGGAGGAAGAGAAACTCACCTATGCCGATCAAGGAGAGTCCATTATGGTGCAACAATGTTTCAAAGTGACTCAAGTGGTAGAGGGTGAAGATTGGAAGAGGAAAAATGTGTTCCACACTCGGTGTACATGCCAAGGCAAAGTGTGTATGGTGATTCTTGATAGTGGGAGCTTTGAGAATTTAGCTTCGGTTGAAATGGTATAAAAGCTTGGCTTGAAAACTACTCCCCATCCTTCACCGTACAAGCTTAGTTGGTTGAAAGATGAGTCGGATTTGAGGGTGACTTTGAGGTGTATTGTTTCATTTTCCATTGGGAAGCACTATTCGGATGAAGTTGAGTGTGATGTTGTTCCCATGGATGCTTGTCACTTGTTGTTGGGAAGTCCTTGGTTATATGATAGGCATGTTATTTATGATGGTCATGCTCACACTTATACTTTGAGGAAGGATGGCCGAAAAATCACTTTAGCTCCTTTGAAGCCAAACATTGTTCCTACACCAAAGAAAGAGGCTTTGCTCATGACAAGGAAGGAGTTGGTCCGAGAGCTTAGAGGTGAGCCTATTGTATTTGCTTTGGTTGTAGTTAATGAAAATGATGATGTGCAGGATTCTGGTTTGCACCCAAAATTGGTACCATTGTTTGATGAGTATGGAGATGTATTCCCGGATGAAATTCCAGTTGGTTTGCCACCATTGAGGGACATTCAACACCAAATTGATCTCATTCTAGGTTCGGTGTTGCCTAATAAACCAGCTTATAGAATGAGTTCCAAGGAGTATGAAGAATTGCAAAGGCAAGTGGAGGAGTTGCTACAAAAGGGGTTGATCCGAGAGAGTTTAAGTCCTTGTGCAGTTCCTGCTCTTTTGGTGCCAAAGAAGGACGGTTCATGGAGGATGTGTGTTGATAGCCGAGCCATCAACAAAATCACCATTGATTATAGATTCCCCATTCCTCGGCTTGATGACTTGCTTGATCAACTACATGGTGCGAGGGTGTTTTCCAAAATTGATTTGAGAAATATCACCAGATTCGGATGAAGCCTAGAGATGAGTGGAAAACAGCTTTTAAGACAAGGGATGGCTTGTATGAGTGGCTTGTGATGCCATTCGGGTTGTCTAATGCGCCTAGCACGTTCATGAGATTTATGAACCATGTTCTCAAGCCTTGTGTAGGTGAGTGTGTGGTTGTGTATTTTGATGATATTTTCGTTTATAGTTCTGATGAAGATTCCCATATTGTGCATTTGAGAAAAGTGTTTGATTTTTTGAGAACTGAGAAGCTTTATGCGAATGTGAAGAAGTGTCATTTCTTCACTCATGAAGTTGCATTTTTAGGGTATATAGTTTCGGGTGATGGTGTCAAAATGGATAGTGGGAAGGTTGAAGCAATTCTGAATTGGCCTACTCCTAAGTCAATTCAAGAGATTCAGAGTTTCCATGGTTTGGCATCATTTTATAGGAGGTTCATTAAGGGGTTTAGTACTATTGTTGCTCCTATCACCGAGTGCCTCAAAAACAAGAAGTTTTGTTGGACAAGGGAAGCTCAAGCTAGTTTTGAGGAGTTGAAGAGGAGAGTGACCAAAGCTCCAACTTTGAAACTGCCTGATTTTAGTGCACCATTTGAAGTAGAGTGTGATGCCTTGGATGTGGGCATAGGGGCTGTTTTGAGCCAAGGGAGACAACCCATTACATTCTTTAGTGAAAAATTGAATGAATGCAAAAGAAAATATTCTACTTATGATAAAGAGTTCTATGCATTGGTGCGGGCACTTGATCATTGGTCACAATACTTGCTGCCACAACCTTTTGTGTTGTTCTCGGATCATGAAGCATTGAAATTCATCAATCAACAACACAAGCTTAATAGGAGACATGCAAAGTGGGTGGAGTGATACGAATCTAGTTGTAATTGGTCCAAATCCACCTTAGAGACCCGCCTAAGATCAACTTGAATCACCAAACTTCTAGATGTGTATGTCGACAATCTTCACTTGATAAATCTTCCTTCGTTCGTCGACCTTAGACCTCCAAGTCGACCTGCACTTGAACACCTAAGATCACAAGATTCACAAACAACCAAGCAATCACAACTTAATTGTTTGCTAGGACTCTACAAGATTGAAGAACCCTAAGTTTGCTCAAACTAGAACAATGAAGCCAAAGAAATCGATGTGGGTATAAACCTCTCAACTTATTGATTAACTTGACTTGTGTTTACAAGAGGGGGGAAGGTCCCTTTATATAGTAGTAGGGGACGCATAACCCTTCTCCTAAAACTAAAAGGAAAACATTACATAAAGGAAGGAACAAGGAAATAGCCTACTCCTTGTCCTACTAGGAAAAGTAAATACTTTAACTTAGTGAAGCAAGGATTGGACTTAGTCAAACAAGGCCCAACCCAATGTCTTCTAAACTAAATAAATAACTAATCTAAGATAGAATAAAGGCCCAATGAGTCTTCAATGGTCTTTAATCCTTCAAGATGAGATCTTATAAAGCCCACCAAAGCTTCCTTAAACCTTTTAGCCCGAGCCCTTGTAATTGGACCCAACGGCATAGACAAAGGATCGTGTGGCCGGTTGTGGCCGGGCATGGCCGAGTCGTTTGGCAGGTTGTAGCCGGCCATGTCCATGTCGCGTGGCCGGTGATGGCCGGACATGTCCATGTCGCGTGGCCGGTCTTGTCTCCGGTGTTGCGCGGCTTCTCCAAGCGATGGCCGGTCACTTGTGCCTCCATCTCCATGCTCCTCCAAGCTAGCATCGATGACATCTTCATGATCTCTATTAGCTCTAATGTGTTCTTCTAAGCCATGATAAGCCCTTGGCGCATCATGGAGTTTTTGCAATCATTTAGTTTCTCCATTAAGCACAAGGCCGGGGCTCAAAATGTGGTGGCCGACGCACTTAGTAGGAAGTTCACACTTCTTACTACACTACAAGTGCAAGTTGTGGGATTTGAAACTATTAGGGAGTTGTATGAGCATGATGAAGACTTTGGAGATCTTATCATCATGGCCCTAGTAAGCTTTATTCTCTTGTTGATGATTATTTGTTTTATGCTAATAGATCTTGTCATTATTTGTTCTTTGAGGTTGGCTATTGTAGAGGAAGCTCACGGTGGAACATTGAGTGGGCATTTTGGAAGAGCTAAAACTTTGTACATGGTGCAGCAAAACTACTATTGGCCGAGACTTGAGAGGGATGTTGTTAGGCATGTATTATCATGTCATGTATGTCATTTAGCCAAGACAAGGAGCCAAAATAGTGGGCTGTACACTCCATTGCCAGTTCCTAATGCACCATGGGAGGATGTTAGTATGGATTTTGTGCTCGGGTTGCCTAGGACACAAAGGAACAAGGACTCCATTATGGTGGTGGTTGATAGATTCTCAAAGATGGCTCATTTTGTTCTTTGCAACAAGACTAATGATGCTAGTCACATTGCCGAATTGTACTTCAAGGAGGTAATGAGGTTGCATGGTATTCCTAGAAGTATTGTCTCGGATAGGGATGCAAAGTTCCTTAGCCATTTTTGGAGGACCATTTGGAGGAAGCTAGGGAGTACTTTGAAGTTCAGTTCGGCCTATCACCCACAAACCGATGGGCAAACTGAAGTTACTAATAGGAGCTTGGGGAGCTTGTTGAGGAGTTATGTGGGGAAGAACATCAAGGAATGGGATTTGATTCTACCACAAATTGAGTTTGCTTACAACCGGTCCTTTCACACTTCCATTAGGAGAACTCCATTTGAGGTAGTTTATGGCATTAATCCACTTACCCCTTTGGATTTAACTCCTTCTTGTTCTATTGGGCAGTATAGTAGTGATGCGGATGTTAGAGCTAAGGAGATCAAGAAGCTCCATAATGATGTCCGAGAGAAGATAACGCAACAAAACATCAAGTATATGCAACAAACTAACAAGCACCGTAAGTTTGTTAAGCTTGATGTAGGTGACTTGGTGTGGATTCACTTGAGGAAGGGGAGGTTCAATCAAGGCCAATATGCAAAGCTAAAGCCGAGAGCAGATGGTCCATTCAGAA
>AWWV01012249.1:0-22395 GCA_001974805.1 Corchorus capsularis | reverse complement strand
TCTCTAACTGTTTTTTGACTTTGTAATGTTTCCACTTGCACCTCCCTGTAAAAACTATTTTGATTTTTTTACCTTGCTCTGTTGACTTGTCAAATGCCCTGGAAATTGACTTTGTATAGCTGTCTCATAATGAATGAATCTACTTGTTATTTTGCTTGTGATGAGTTGGATTTGTTGGTGCACTTGTGAGCTACAATTTTATGAGCTGTGATAATGCAATCTGCTATGCTAAAATGTATTCTATAGCCTTGTCTATTCCCATGCGAATCTCTGCTATGAATCGCCTTATGTTCATGAAATGATGTTGGATTCATGATATCATCTCCTTATCTGCTGAATTGCCTTGAAATCGCATTGATGCAGGTTTAATCTTGGAAAGCTTATCCTATTGCCTTGCTCTTGCTTGTTTCTGCTTTAATGCGTTCTAAAAGGTATGTTTGATCTTCATTGAGCCTGAATTCTAATTTCTGGTGCATGTTTTTTTAGCCTTGTTGAATTGCACCATGACTCTGCCTTGCTCTTGCTCATTTATATATGCTTTACAACTTATTGAATTCAATGAAACTGCTTGTTTGCCTATGGCTGGATTGAGTCTTGCCTTGTTTAATTCATGCTCCATTGTTATGCTTTGTTTGTGCACTCAAAGCCTGCTGCATTTGAATGTTCTACTGAAATGATGTCTTTTTATTGCCTTAAGACTTTATGGTGCTACATGGATACTCTGTGCTTTTCTTATTGATCTCACAAATGAAGTTTTGCTACATTTTGAGAGCTTGTGACCATACTCTTATTGAGGTTGTTTCCGTTCATGCGTGCATAAATGCAAGTTGATGAACAAAGTACCATGCAAGTGTCCTAGTCATTGTTGCCTTGTTTGCCTGGCTTAAACCAGAATCTGAGAATTGTCCTGTTCATGACTTCATTGTGGCTTAAACTTGACTTTGCAGGCAACTGAAAATGACGAAAAGAAAGAGCCAAGCCAGAATAGGGAAACAATCCTCATGGGGACCTTTGACTGCCAGGAAAACTAACTCAATTGAAAATGTGATGTAATATGCAAGGTAAAAAGGATTGTAAATAAATAAACAAAACTCTTTTTTGTATTTTTTTGTATTTAGTATCTTGGGAAAGCATGTAATCTAAAGTATGGAAGATGAAATGAAAATGAATAAATAAGAAATAGTAAATTCCTTTCTTGTGATTTTCTAATTTCCCCTTTTTTTTTGTACTTTTTACCATGACAATGCTTATAATGAAAAATTACTTAGCTAGCAAAATGCAATGTCCAAATTCTTTTTATGCAACGTTTACCTAATTGCTAAATAAAGGAATAATTAATCAAAGAACTAAATTGAACTTAAACTACATTATTAAAATGCAACAAAGCTAAATTACTAAATAAAGCTAGGGCATGAAATAGGGAAAAAACGCTAAAGGCGCATACTAACATTTTTTGGTTTTTTCAAATGCAATCTAGACGACTAAGAAATAAATTAGCTAATCCTAAATTAAAAGTGTACTAAAAATTACCAAAATGCCCCTAAATGTGCAAATGACCAAAATACCCTTAAGGCGAAAAATGACCAAAATGCCCCCCTAGGTGACCCTAATGCCAATTAAGAAGTAAATTGATTTAAAATTGAAGGATACATGACAAAAATGGGTGTCTACATCCCCTATCACATAAGCACTCAAAGTTCTCCTAGCAAACAAACTAAGTGAAGCTAACACATCACCATCACCAATAGAATCTAGGCTAAAATCACCCTTTTCTTCACTCAAAAGCTTAATGTGAGTCTTAGATGATGAGCTTGAACCCTCACTTTCCATAGGATCTCTCCTAGCTACTTCCCTTGGTGGTGGAAGTTGAGCATGATTAGCCCTTTGTTGATTTTGGGCCTCTCTTGCTTGTGAGGATTAGCCAACATATCCATTCTTGTAGACAAGGTGTCAATTTGTGCATTATAGTTTGCAACATGTTAGCCATATTGGCCTGATTTTGCTCTTTTTCCATTGTACCTACAACAAAAGGAAAAGTTAGTAGCAAAAATCCTCACTAGTGTGTGTGTGTGTATACCTTTGGGCTCTCGTGTTTGCACTCAACCTATGGATTGGCGGTCCACTACTCTCTTGATGATCTCACAAGATTATGCCTTTTATTAGCTTCAATAGGCCTAATAAGAGCAAATCCTAGAGAACTCCTTTCTTCTCGTGACCTACTTGAGGAACAAACAATTAGTAGCAAAATTTTTGTGAATCAAAGGAAAGTGTGATCTAAACCAAAACCAAACCACTTATGCAGGTCTTGATGTCAAAATCCTTCTCCAAACTTGCTGCACAAAAACTCAATTCAAACACAAATCACACAATCAAATCGGTTAGCCAAAACCCTAGTACCACTTAGATCCAATTTTGTACCACTTGTCTCCAATAGGGTTTGTATCCTGAAATTCTCCAAATTAAATCTCAATTCACAGCAAAAGAAACCCAAGATACTCAATTACACAATCAATTAGGGCTAATTGCAACTAATTGAATCAATTGCACAATGAAAATCCTAATTCCCAAAATTCCCAAACTAAAACCCTAGTTAATGTCGAAAATCGATAACACCACAGATTTGTTTGATTTTTTTCAGTATTTTTTCCAGAAAGACCACACTAAAAGAAATCTAGATCTCAAATTTCAAAGCTTTCCGAGCTCAAACGAATCCAGAACAAAAATCACAAGTTTCTGGTCGAAATTTTTTTTATTTTTTTGATATTTTTCGATATAACTACTAGTTATAAGGAACTCAAATCTGTAATTTCAAAGAAAAAAGATGTAAGATAAATCGGCTATGAATTTTCAAAGTTGCTGATTTTTTTAATTTTCAAGAAGGTGGTGCGATATGAGTGTGGATGAGTTTTGATGGATGAAAACTTGATGAATGATGAATAGAAAGATAGATTTACCAATTGAAGATGATAAACCTAAGCTCTGATTACCAATTGATACGAATCTAGTTGTAATCGGTCCAAATCCACCTTAGAGACCCGCCTAAGATCAACTTGAATCACCAAACTTCTAGATGAGTATGTCGACAATCTTCACTAAGTAAATCCTCCTTCGTTCGTCGGCCTTAGACCCTCAATTCGACCTGCAATTGAACACCTAAGATCACAAGATTCACAAACAATTAAGCAATTACAACCTAATTGTTTGCTAGGACTCTACAAGATTGAAGAACCCTAAGTTTGTTCAAACTAGAACAATGAATCTAAGATAATCAATTTGGGAAAATAATCCTCAACTTTATTAATCAACTCAACTTATGTTTACAAGAGGAGGATGGTCCCTTTATATAGTAGTAGGGGACGCATAACCCTTCTCCTAAAGCTAAAAGGAAAACATTACATAAAGGAAGGATCAAGGAAATTACCTACTCCTTGTCCTACTAGGAAAAGTAAATAACATAACAAGGCCCAACCCAATGTCTTCTAGACTAAATAAATAACTAATCTAAGATAGAATAAAGGCCCATGTGGCCGAATTACACAACATAAGAACTAATGATCATCGATTTCAAGTAAAGTGTATAACTTGGAATCGATGGGAATATTCTTGGTGATGTCGACTTCAATGCTCTGCAGTTGGTCTTCAATGGACTCTAAACCTCCAAGATGAGATCTAACAAAGCCCAATAAAGCTTCCTTGAACCTTTTAGCCTGAGCCCTAGTCATTGGACCTTGCGGAATGGCTAAAGGATCCATTGGCCGGTTATGGCCGGTTGCCCCATGTGATGGCCGGTTGTGGCCGATTGCTCCATCCGGTGGCCCATGCGATGGCCGGTATGTGATGGCCGGTTGTGGCTAGTCATGTGGCCGGTGTTGCGCGGCTTCTCCAAGTAATGGCCGGTCTTCTTGAACATCCAAGACATCTCCATGTTTATCCGAGACTTGATCTCCATTAGCTCCAATGTGCTCTTCTAAACCATGATAAGTCCTTAACGCATCACTTATGCAGGCTCCTTATGTCGAATTCCTTCTCCAAACTTGCTGCACAAAAACTCAATTCAAACACAAATCACACAATCAAATCGGTTAACAAAAACCCTAGTACCAATTGATCCAATTTTGTACCACTTGTCTCCAATAAGGTTTCAAACCTGAAATTCTTCAAATTAGATCTCAATTCACAGCAAAAGCAACCCAAGAATCTCAATTACACAATCAATTAGGGCTAATTGCAATAAATTGAATCAATTGCACAATGAAAACCCTAATTCCCAAAATTCCCAAACTAAAACCCTAGTTAATGTCGAAAATCGATAACACCACAGATTTTTTTGATTTTTTCAGTATTTTTCCCAGAAAGATCACACTAAAAGAAGTCTAAATCTCAAATTTCAAAGCTTTCCGACTTCAAACGAATCCATAACAAAAATCACAAGTTTCTGGTCGAAATTTTTTTTATTTTTTTTTATATTTTTCGTTTTAACTACTAGTTATAAGGAACTCAAATCTGAAATTTCAAAGCAAAAAGATGTAAGATGAATCGGCTATGAATTTTCAAAGTTGCTGATTTTTTTGAATTTTCAAGAAGCTGGTGCGATATGAGTGTGGGTGAATTTTGATGGATGAAAACTTGATGAATGATGAATAGAAAGATAGATTTACCGATTGAAGATGATTAACCTATGCTTTGATACCAATTGAAACGAATTTAGTTGTAATCGGTCCAAATCCACTTTAGAGACCCGCCTAAGATCAACTTGAATCACCAAACTTCTAGACTTGTATGTCGACAATCTTTACTAGATAAATCCTCCTTCGTTCGTCGGCCTTAGACCCTCAATTCGACCTGCAATTGAATACCTAAGATCACAAGATTCACAAACAATTAAGCAATCACAACCTAATTGTTTGCTAGGACTCTACAAGATTGAAGAACCCTAAGTTTGCTCAAACTAGAACAATGAAGCTAAGATAATCAATTTGGGAAAATAATCCTCAACTTTATTAATCAACTCAACTTCAACTTTTACAAGAGATATTGGTGGCCTTATATAGTGATAGGGTCAACCAAAATCCTAAAATAAATCCTAATTTTCGTCCAAATATAAGGGCTATAGTCCAAACCCAACTAGGAAAAGGAAATAAAGACATAATTAAACAAGGATTGTACTTAGTCAACCAAGGCCCAATCCAAATAAGGTCCAAACTTAAAAATAAGCTAATCTAAGATAGAATTAAGCCCAAACAAAGATAACTAATGATAATGGGCTCATGCCATGATGTCAATCCGGCCATCTAGAATCAATAGCAAGCAAAGTAATGAACTTGTAATTGATTTGTAATTTCTTGCCCAAATCATCATCAAAGCTCTTCAATTTAACTTCAATGGTCTTCAAGTCTTCAAGATGAGTTCGAACAAGGCCCATGAGTGCATCCTTGAATCTCTTAGCTCTTGCTCTTGTCATCGGATCTAATGGCATCTTCAAAGGATCAAATAGCATCTTAATGGCATCTTCTTGGTGAATTGCGATTCCATCCTCTCCTTTAAGTTTGTCCATGCTTCCTTGCAGCCCTTGATCATCCTTTCCATGCTCTCCATGCTTGTCTTCAAATCCATAATAAGTTCTTGGCGCATCATTCCTTCCATGATAAGCCTTGGGCGCATCAAACTCCTCAGTGCTTGAATCATCACTTGCGCAAACCCTTGCTTCTTCAAGCTTGTCCTTGCTGCTTTGCCGCATATGCTCATCCTCTCCATGACCTTCATTGTGTTCTTCATGTCCATGATATGCCTTTGGCACATGAATTCCCTCCATGATAAGCCTTGGGCGCATCAGTTTGGTTATAATTAATTATGCATGTGAGAATTGAATGTTTTTAATGCTTTATTCTTTGATGATCTTACTATTCGCCGGCAGGAGAAATTTGGAATAGAAGGGTTAATCTCTATACCGAGCCAGTTGAGGTTAGCTAATATCATGTTGGGAATTGAAGGATACTTCGAAATCTAGGCTAACATATTCAATTGGGGTTATTGAATGAACCTTGTTTGATGTTTTACCTCTAGTAATAGAGTGTCGTAAAATTGATACTTGCTAAATTTGATAATTAGTTGTGTCAAATTCATGTTTTGTGTCGATGATACATATCTCTTAATTAATTGATTTATCAATGGAAGAAAGTATGTTTTAATTATTGTTTTCTTAGTTAGTTTTCTAGTTTAGTTTTACTTGGCTTTATTTTATAGCTGTAATTTCTAATCCCCTATTTCTTAACACTATGTTTGGATTTGGGTGGGTGGAGGGAAGGAAAGGAAATGAGAGACACAATAGGAGGTAGCGCTCTTCTTTTCCATCTCACCCGTCCATCCCAGGATTCGAACCCAAAACCTCCCATAAGAAGTCTCAAGCTCTAACCACTGGGGTGTCCGCTTGGGATCTTGATTCAGTTATTGCTGCAGTATTACCAGTACCACATTTTTTTTTGAGGAAATAATCATTTTCATTTCTTGGTTTGGAATTACAAACGCACAGGAAGACCCGTACACCGCTACATGATTAGCATGTTACTGAAACGCTAATCTATGAGCCAACAAATAAACCCAATGAAATCTCATTACAATTCAAATAAATCTCTATGCCCATAAATAAACTACCTACCTACCAAATAGGTAAATAAACAAATTACAAATAAACTCACATTCCGTGAGAGTTGAACCTAAGACCTCATGGTCTAGGTAAGCTGGAACTAAGAGTCCAGTACTCTACCACCAGGCCAAATGACTGATGGCTTTACCAGTACCACATTAATTAATGAAAGTATACTAATTAATAATTATAAAACTAATAAAAAATAAAAATAAAATATTCAGAGAGAGAAAAAAAAAAAAAAGTGCATTGGAAATGTCTTCTCCTTTCTTTTCAACTTTCCCCCAGGCGATTTCCTGCTTACTTTTCCTATCTTTGACTCTCCCCTGTACTTAATATTTTTTTTTGTTCAAACAAAAGACACAGCACAAAACTCCAGGCCCTCTTCCCGATTTCTCTCTCCTCCTCCTTTCTTTTTGGGTCTACTACGACGATGCTCCCCACGGTCACCGTCACTGCCGCCTATTTGACCCTCTGAGTCCTCCTTCTCTCAGTCAAAGTTAAGTTGGGACTTAGTCTTGGTGGTTTTTCAGAGGTGAATGCTAGGGTATCGGTGTTGAAGGAGGAGAGCCGTAGATCTGCTTCAAGTTTGGCTGGAATTCGGAATTTTCCTTTTTGGTTAGTTTTGGTGTGGAAATGTTGAGGTAAAGGGTGTTTGGATGGTAAGCTTAGGTGGGAAGAGGAAGAGAAGAGAAGAAAAAGGAGGAGGTAGCAGCAGATGATGAACGGAGCTCAAGAGAGCGATCGTAGAGGGAGGTGGCATTTTGGTAATTTCCTCACATGGAATGGCAGATCTTGTTAGCTACGGCAATGCCCAACGTGACATCGACCAGGTCTCTCTTCTTCTTTCTCTCTCTATTTTTTTTTCTAAATTTTAAGCTTTCATTTTGGTATTTTCTTCTCTAATTCCTTATAACTTTGTTTCACTTTCAATTTTTCTTCCCCTTCCCATATGATCAGAGAGGGTTGATTTGGTCCAAGTTTTGGATTTCTTTCGGCTGTATTTGTTTTCAATTTTCTATATTTAGTCTACTTTTCAAAGCTTGGGAAAAGGTTGTGTGCGTCCAATTTAGAAGAATTTCTCAAGACTTGTTTGAAAATGTTGAAATTGATTTATTTCTTAATTATTAGAAATTTTAGGGTCACAAATTTGGTTAGTGAAATTGGAAGTTGCATGCTCGATTAGGCAGCAAATGAGAAACTCCGACTGGAAGATGTATTTTGTGACAAACATTGAATAAATAAGTATTTTGTGCATTATTCGAGAACAGAGTGAGGGATGTTTAATGTGCTGCATCATGCTTCACAATTCCCATTTATAGAATTTTATGCGACAATGTGTGGTTCTGTGATTATGATATAATTGTTATTGTTATTATTTTATTACTATTATATTATCGTTTACTATTATACTTCTTTTCAAAATTCATGTAGTTAATATGGTTCAACAATTTCCTTAGTTACTGATGTTGTTATCGTACGGATTTCGAAATAATCTTTTGAAATTATGTAGGCATTAATAGCTTTGAAGAAGGGTGCTCAGCTGCTGAAATATGGCCGCAAGGGAAAGCCTAAGTTTTGTCCATTTAGACTTTCTCATGTAAGATAATTCTACTTTTTGAAGCTTTTCTTTTACATTCCTCTGACATGTGAATCTTTCTATTTCCATTCGAGACCTCCTGAAGAGGAATTGGGTTTGTTCTTGCAAGCATACTCTTAGGGAGTGCAATTTCAGTGCTGATAAGTTATCCAAGTTGGGGTGCTCCATTGACGATGATTACATT
This sequence comes from Corchorus capsularis, assembly GCA_001974805.1. Lineage (NCBI taxonomy): Eukaryota > Viridiplantae > Streptophyta > Magnoliopsida > Malvales > Malvaceae > Corchorus > Corchorus capsularis. The sequence goes on along the minus strand of AWWV01012249.1, from coordinate 13,968 downwards.
GTCTACCGTCATCCACCTCATGAGGTGTTGGATGTTTTACAGGCTGATAGTAGAGGGGTAGCCTACTCTCGGGGTTTTAAGATGTAATCTTTAATCTTTCTGGTTTTCACCAAAAAAAATCTTTCTATTTCTGCTTCGTCAGACAGTGTTAAGTTGAAATGTGCTTACTGAGGTGCTGATCTGAAAACAAGGCATTAAAGTTCAATTGCTCCTTGCTAATATTGAAAGTGATAATTATATTGACATTAAGATTTATGCAAGTTATGATTTTATGGTCTAATTTGCTTTATCTTGTTTGGTATTTGCCTTTTCCACTTCACAAGCATGCCACACTGAAAGAAGAAACAAGTATCCAGTAATTGGCTATCTTTGCCACGCATGCTGTTGCTAAGTTAACTTTACTTTTAGGACCTTTTTTTTTTCCTGAATCAACGGTTGATTCTGTATTGCATGCCTTTTGGCTTTTGCACAATCATCGGGTTTAACTGAGCAATAATTTCATGCTTATATAACTTTTGCATGGCCTTCTAATCTAACTTTCTAATTTGTTAAAATTGCAGGATGAGACGTCTTTAATTTGGGTATCAAGCAACGGGGAAAGAAGTTTGAAGCTAAGCTCAGTATCTAAAATTATTCCTGGACAAAGAACTGTGAGATCTCTAAGCTTCTGTTTTGTCATGCATACATAGTATATTATACACTATTCTTTACTGTTTTTATCGAATCGTCAGCTTTCATCTTGATACACTTTCATCTTTCCTTATGCCTTATGAAATTATACTAAGTTTCCTGTTTAATGTGATATCAGGCTGTTTTCCAGCGGTATCTCCGTCCTGAGAAGGATTATTTATCCTTTTCTCTTATATACAACAACGGGAAAAGATCACTTGATCTGGTTAGTATTGGAATATCAAATTCTATTCGTAGATGAATAACTATTATTGAACATTTTTATTCTTTTACTTGTGCTGGTGCTAACTGAAAGTGTTGTTTGCTTCTAGATTTGCAAGGACAAAGTTGAGGCGGAGGTTTGGATTGCAGGCCTCAAAGCACTAATATCCTCTGGTCAGGGTGGGCGCTCTAAAATTGATGGCTGGAGTGATGGAGGCCTCTACCTTGATGTAATTCCATACACACATTTGACTCCTTATGACTGCTCCCTTTTTTTCCCCCTTTTTGTTTCTTTTGGTGTGTGATTTTCCTGTTTCATGAGGTGCTGTGTGTTAGGCATGTCTGCTATCTGTGCATTTTTGAAATGTGACTATTTTGCTGAAGAATTATTCATCAATCAATTCAGAATGAAGTCTCTATGTACCAAATCGAGAAAAAAGTCTATGTAGATGCAATTACTTGGATGTTGGACAAGTCTAGGTGGTTTAGTTAGCTTTGTTGGCATTTCAGAATTCAATGCTTTGCTGTTATACCTTTTGGTTTCCAAAACTCTTTCATTTATAGGCATAAAGGTTCACAATATCGGGTACTTTGGTTAAATTGTAGTACTGTTATAGCTACATTTATGAATTGTAATTGACACAAATGTTAATCACTAATTGGTTTCAGGATGGCAGAGACCTGACATCGAATAGTGCAAGTGATAGTTCTGTTAGCATTACTAGAGATATTAGTTCCCCTGAAGTTTCTGTCAGTTTTAATCCACACACTTCTCCAAAGAATTTGCGGCCTGAGAATTCTTTTTATTCTGAAAGGTCACATGTAGCATCAGACAGCACAAATATGCAAGTAAAAGGATCTGGTTCAGATGTTTTCCGCGTAAGTGTTTCTAGTGCCCCAAGTACTTCCAGTCATGGTTCTGCACCGGATGATTATGATGCTTTAGGGGATGTGTATATATGGGGTGAGGTTATCTGTGATAATGTTGTGAAGGTTTTGGCTGATAAGAATGCCAATTATTTAAGCACAAGAGCAGATGTGCTTCTTCCCAGGCCGTTAGAGTCTAATGTAGTTTTAGATGTACATCACGTAGCCTGTGGTGTCAAGCATGCTGCCCTCGTGACAAGGCAAGGTGAAGTTTTTACATGGGGTGAAGAATCAGGAGGGCGACTTGGCCATGGTGTTGGGAAGGACGTTATTCAACCTCGTCTTGTTGAATCATTGGCTGTTACTAGCGTTGATTTTGTTGCCTGTGGAGAATTTCATACTTGTGCCGTTACAATGGCAGGGGAACTTTATACATGGGGAGATGGAACTCACAATGCTGGGCTTCTTGGTCATGGTACTGATGTCAGTCACTGGATACCAAAGAGAATTTCAGGTCCTCTTGAGGGACTTCAAGTTGCTTCAGTAACTTGTGGTCCATGGCACACAGCCTTGATAACATCAACAGGGCAGCTTTTTACTTTTGGGGATGGTACATTCGGTGTCTTAGGCCACGGTGACAGAGAAAATATTCCATATCCAAGAGAAGTAGAGTCTCTGTCAGGATTGAGAACAATTGCTGTGGCATGTGGAGTCTGGCATACTGCTGCCATTGTGGAGGTCATTGTCACTCAGTCTAGTGCTAGTGTTTCATCAGGAAAATTATTCACTTGGGGGGATGGGGACAAAAATCGTCTTGGACATGGAGATAAGGAACCGCGGCTTAAACCCACTTGTGTTCCAGCCCTAATTGATTACAATTTTCACAAAGTTGCTTGTGGGCATAGTTTAACAGCTGGTTTGACGACATCAGGGCATGTTTTTACCATGGGAAGTACTGTGTACGGTCAACTTGGGAATCCCTATGCTGATGGAAAGATACCATGTTTGGTAGAAGACAAGCTTTCGGGGGAATGTGTTGAAGAAATTGCCTGTGGTGCATATCATGTAGCGGTCTTAACATCCAGAAATGAAGTGTATACATGGGGAAAGGGAGCTAATGGTAGATTGGGCCATGGAGATATTGAAGATCGAAAATCTCCTACTCTAGTTGAGGCTTTGAAGGATAGACATGTGAAATATATTGCTTGTGGTTCAAATTATAGTGCTGCAATATGTCTTCATAAATGGGTATCTGGTGCTGAGCAGTCTCAATGCTCAGCTTGTAGACAGGCTTTTGGATTCACCAGAAAAAGACATAACTGCTATAATTGTGGACTTGTGCATTGCCATTCCTGCAGCTCAAGGAAAGCACTTAGAGCAGCTCTGTCTCCTAATCCTGGGAAACCATATCGTGTCTGTGATTCCTGTTTTGCCAAACTGAACAAGGTTTCAGAAGCTGGTAATAACAGGAGGAATTCTGTGCCTCGCCTTTCAGGTGAGAATAAGGACAGGTTGGATAAGGCTGAGATAAGATTATCCAAGTCTGCAACTCCTTCTAATATGGAGTTGATTAAGCAGTTAGATAGCAAAGCAGCGAAACAAGGAAAAAAAGCCGAAACATTCTCCCTGGTTCGCTCTGCTCAAGCACCTTCTTTATTACAGTTGAAAGATGTTGTTTTGTCTACTGCTGTAGATTTACGACGGACGGTTCCTAAACCTGTTGTTACTCCATCTGGGGTAAGTTCCAGATCTGTTTCACCTTTCTCAAGGAGACCTAGCCCTCCTCGTTCTGCTACCCCTGTTCCGACAACATCAGGACTTTCTTTCTCCAAAAGTATTACAGATAGTTTGAAAAAGACGAATGAACTTTTGAACCAAGAAGTGCTCAAATTGCGTGCACAGGTACAAATGCTCTAATAGCTAGTGCTTTTAATACTGTATTTCATTTTGCCCAGCCAGACATTTGGGAAAGGGTTGGACATTGTGGAAACTGAATTAATGTAATTGTGATGATAATGTTTCTGTTTAGGTTGAGACCCTGAGACAGAGATGTGAGCTCCAAGAATTGGAGCTTCAAAAATCTTCAAAGAAAGGTCAGGAAGCTATGGCCCTTGCTGCAGAGGAGTCTGCTAAATCTAAAGCAGCAAAAGAAGTTATAAAGTCACTAACAGCACAGGTTAACATCAGCTTTAGATTTATATTCTTTTCCCTATTGTTTTTTTGAATACTCTTCTTTCGAAATCTGTTGTATTTATGTGTCGCTTGCAGAGCAATGTTAGCATCCTGTACTCGCATCAATTTGAAAATATGAACATAAACTATTGATATGCGTAATGGTTCCTGAGTCATTAGCTTTTAAATATGATTCCCTTTATCAGCTTATCAGCCTATATGTTAAAAAGTACTTTTTGTATTAGTGATTATAAAAATTCTTAATTATGGGATTTTGGTGTCACTTTGCAATCCTAGTTTCTTCTTTGCCTTGTCAATCTGCTTCTCATAATGCTTATATGGATTTATTTTTATACTAATCCCAGCTCAAGGATATGGCTGAGAGGTTGCCACCTGGAGTTTACGATGCTGAGAATATTAGAACAGCATACCTGCCAAATGGCTTGGAGCCAAATGGTGTTCACTATCCAGATGCAAATGGAGAGGGACATCTGAGATCCGGTTCTATTGGTAGCTCATTCCTTGCTTCCCCTACTGTGGTTGACTCTAATACAATCAATGGCACTCAGAGCCCTGCCCAATCAGTTAGGGAAGCAACCGGATCCAATGGGAGAGATGACATCCCAGATACTATACTGCCTAATGGTAGTGGAAGTTTTCAGGCAGGTAAGAGTACTGTGTCGGAGGCTGCTGATGAAAGGGAATCTGGGTCATTTGCAGACAGTGAAAATGGTATGAAATCTAGAAATTCTGCTGTGTTTGCTAATGGTAATCAAGTGGAGGCTGAGTGGATTGAACAATATGAGCCTGGAGTGTACATAACACTTGTAGCACTAAGGGATGGAACTAGGGATCTCAAACGAGTGCGCTTCAGGTAGTATGATTTTTTGTATTTCGCTGTTTATGCTTTGCCTAAATGTAGCTATAAAACCATAAAAATAGAAGTTCTTAAAAATGAAAAAAAAAAAGAAAAAAGAAAAAAAGAACCCGAAACTAGCAATTTTCTTATTTTGAATCCGAAAGTAGTGTGGGTTTGAATTGTTGGCTTTTTGCTCGAGTTATGTTAATTATTTTATAATCTCTAGTAACTTGATTTCAAAGTAAGGGAAGTCCTTTATATGAAAAACAGCTGGAAAACAGATGAATTGAAAGCACCAATGCATCTAGGTCTAATTCGTGCATTCATGTAGCCAGTGAATGCTCCATTTGCATCAGAACTACTATATAATCTTATGGCCTTGGGACACTGAACAAATTCTCTAATGTACAGCCGAAGAAGATTTGGAGAGCACCAAGCAGAAACTTGGTGGTCAGAAAACCGTGAAAAGGTGTATGAGAGGTACAATGTTCGTGGATCAGACAAAGCATCAGTTTCTGGGCAAACCGCCCGCAGATCAGAGGGAGGCCTCTCACCCAGTTCGCAAGTGTAAGAAAAAGGGGGAAGGGAAACTTTATCATCATCAATCCCATTTTGTGCAGGTGGTAAGGGCTAAGGAGCGGGAAACATTTATTTTATTTCTTTTTTTTTCTACTTTCTGTTTCTTTGACTCACCCTCCTTTCCTTCCTTTTTTTTGTTACCCTCCATCCCATCTCTAATTTATTTTCTTCCATTTAATTTCTGGGTATTTACCCTTTACATATATATCTGTTGTATTGTAGTGTATATAAAATCATCAATTGCGAGATAGTCCTGGCAAGAAAGTTTTTGTTCCTTGCTTTCTCCATCCTCAGTTGCCCGCCAATTTTCCTTTATATTATTGCTTCTTTTTTTTTTTACCTTTTCTTTTTGTCAGGTTATCCTTTTCTCTTCATTTTATTTGGGTTTGATACTTCATAAAATACAACTATTCTAGTTTTGGCTGGTTTGGTTGAAAAGAAAGGGCAAATCTGCTGTAACAAAAAGGCCCTCTGCTGGGAATAAGCAAAAATATTCTTCTCCAACCAAATCTGTTGGGAACTGTCTTCCTCATTTTCTCCTTTTCCGGTGACGGCTTGTCGCTTAAAACATACCGTGCTACTACTGTCAGATTCCTCTGAGTGGGACTCTTATTTCTTTTTCTATTTATTTTTATTTTGAGCAAGGAAATAAAAAGTTGAATCAATTGCATCTATATTCTATATGGCTCAACTGGTAGTGTATAATGCCTGGATCTTGAGATTATATGCTCGAGTAGCAAGAATGTGTTTAGCTTATTTGTTTAGTTGGTAGCTACGTAAAATCATATTCTCAATCTCTTAATGGGCAATAGGGATAGAAAAGAATAGGTAGTCATCTACAGAGTATGAATGTGTCATTTATTTGGGGCTCAGAATTGTACTAAATTTCTAATCAGCTGGTGGGATGGGAAATTATTCCATACATTGACAGTGGAGTTTAGTAGACTCTATAGAGTTAAGTTTTCCTTTTTTTTTCTGGGAGGAGTTAAGAGTTGACATCTGTCTTTTTAGAGAATAATTTTAAATATTAAATATTAAATATATATTTAATTAAGATAGGATGTATGTGTCAAGTTCTTTATCTAATTTGTGGAGTTTAAAAACTTCATTGACGAAGTATCAAATAATTACTCTTATATTGGATTTGGTGATAATTCATTCTATGTTCGGTTAGGTGATAAATCATTGTTTTCTTGGTACGTTATGTGATACTAATTCATTGGAGAAATGGGGAAGAACACACTATAGAAAGCTACTTACAGTTCTGTTGATAGCCAATAACATCATTAAAAGCAAAAATAGAAATGAGTTGTCTAGATCTTAATGGAACTATTTAACTTTTGGGTCATATGCTATTCTGTTGTTCTGACTAGCTACTCACCAATACATGATAATAAATTTCTTTTATAATTTAAACATTTCCTGTACTTGTTATTATATATATATATATATATATATATATATATATAAACATTTCCTGTGCTTAACTCTTATAGTTCTTTACCTCAATTGGAAAATGGTAAATTTTGAGTTGATCATTTAGAAAGACATAAAAGAAATGGCTGAATATCCAATTTGAGGCTAAACCATTCGCAACTTGCTCAAATTCAGGCCAAACCTTTAAAGAGCTTCAAATTAGGCCCAAATGTTTCCAAAACCAACCAAATTGAGCCTAAGGTAGCCTAAGGTAGAAGGGAATTTGCTTGTGTCCAACACGCCCAGTGACTGTTTCTAACGGTCTGACGTGGCATGTACAACCGTAATATAGGATTTGAAAAAAAAACTGAAAGATTTCTATTAGAATTTTCCACCAAGAACATGAAGAACACCTTGAGGGGCCGTTTGGTTCGTGGGTAGGATATATGGCCATGGTATTTTATATGGATGGGTATGTGGATGGTTAAGTAAAATGATTGGGTATCCGATGGATATATCCGATGGTATTTTACTCCGACACAAGGCATTTGAGCACTCGTTGCGCAAAAAACGCATATGGAATGAGCTTTTCGTTAAGAACGATGTTTTGCACACAAACGAGCAAAGGGCTGTTTGTGCACAGGGCTTTGGAGTCCGAGGATCTTTGTTTGTGCGCAGGGCTGTTTAACAAGCTCATCTCACTCCAATACAACACTTTTGTGCACTCGTTGCGCAAAAAAAACGCATCCGGAATGAGTTTCGCTAAGAACGATGTTTTGCAAACAAATGAGCAAAGTTGAAGCTTTGGGATTCGAGGAGAGCTTTGTTTTTGCACAAGGCTTTCAAATAAGCTCATCTCATTCCGACACAAGGAATTTGAGCACTCGTTACACAAAAAATGCATCTAGAATGAGTTCATCGCTAAAAATGATGTTTTGCACACACACGCGCAAAGTTGAGGCTTTGGGCTCCAAGGAGATCTTTGTTTTTGCACAGGGCTGTCAAATAAACTCATCTCACTCCGACACAAGGCATTTGAGCACTCGTTGCGCAAAAAATGCATCTGGAATGAGCCTTTCGCTAAGAACGATGTTTTGCACACATACACGCAAAGTTGAGGCTGGCTTCGAGGAGATCTTTGTTTTTGCACAAGGCTATCAAATAAGCTCATCTTACTCCGACACAAGGCATTTGAGCACTCGTTGCACAAAAAAGAGCATCTGGAATGAGCCTATCGCTAGGAACAATGTTTTGCACACAAACGCGCAAAGTTGAGGCTTTGGGCTCCGGGGAGATCTTTGTTTTTGCACATGATACGAATCTAGGGGTTTTAGATTCAAATCTATCCTTGAGACCCGCCAAAGATCAACTTGAACTTCTTCAACTTCTAGATGAGTATGTCGACAACCTTCACTTAAGCAATCCTCTTCTTTGGTCGGCCTTAGATCTTCAATTAGACCTGCGATTGTCAACCTAAGATCACAAGATTCAAAAACAATTAAGAAATCACAACCTAATTGTTTGCTAGGACTCTACAAGATTAAAGAACCCTAAGTATGCTCAAACTAGAACAATGAAGCTAAGATAATCAATTGGGTGAATAAACCTCAACTTTATTAATTAACTCAACTTATATTTACAAGAGGGGGTTGGTCCCTTTATATAGGCATAAGGGATGACCCTCATCCTAATAATAAGACCTAAATTTCGTACAAACATAAGGGCTAGGGAAAAACTAGTCCAAGCCCAACTAGGAAAAGGAAATAAAAGTATAATTAAACAAGGATTGGACTTAGTCAAACAAGGCCCAACCCAAATGATGCGCCAAGGGTTTATCATGGTCTTGAACAGCACAATGGAGCTAATGGAGATCATTCCTCGGATAAACTTGGAGATGTCTCGGATATTCAAGAAGCTGCTATGGTTGATCCCGGTTTAAAAGAAAGCATGGAGGAGCATGGAGAGGATGCCATCGCACAAGACCGGCCATTGCATGGAGGGATCGCACATGACCGGCCATGGCATGGGCCAATCGCACAAGACCGGGCACAAGTCGGCCACAGCCGGCCATTTGATCCTTTAGCCATTCCGGAAGGTCCAATGACAAGGGCTCGGGCTAAAAGGTTCAAGGAAGCTTTATTGGGCTTGGTACGAACTCATCTTGGAGGTTTAAAGTCCATTGAAGATCAATTGGAGAGCATTGAAAACATCAAGCCAAGGAATATTCCCATCGATTCCAAGCTATGCACTTTACTTGAAATCGTTGAGCATTAGGGCTTACATTGTGTAATTCGGCCAACTGGGCCTTTATTCTATCTTAGATTAGTTATTTATTTAGCCTAGAAGACATTGGGTTGGGCCTTGTTTGACTAAGTCCAATCCTTGCTTAATTAAGTTATGTATTTACTTTTCCTAGTAGGACAAGGAGTAGGCAATTTCCTTGATCCTTCCTTTATGTAATGTTTTCCTTTTAGCTTTAGGAGAAGGGTTATGCGTCCCCTACTACTATATAAAGGGACCATCCCCCTCTTGTAAACATAAGTTGAGTTGATTAATAAAGTTGAGGATTATTTTCCCAAATTGATTATCTTAGCTTCATTGTTCTAGTTTGAGCAAACTTAGGGTTCTTCAATCTTGTAGAATCCTAGCAAACAATTAGGTTGTGATTGCTTAATTGTTTATGAATCTTGTGATCTTAGGTGTTCAATTGCAGGTCTAATTGAAGACTTAGGGCCGACGAACGAAGAGAGCTTGCTTTGTGAAGGTTGTAGACATACTTGTCTAGAAGTTGAAGAAGTTCAAGTAGATTCTTGGCGGGTCTCAAGGATAGATTTTGATACGAATCTAGTTGTATTAGATTCAAATCTACCCTTTGAATATCCACCAAAGTCGACTTGATCCTCTTCAAATTCTAGATGTGTATGTCGATGACCTTCACAAGGCTATTCCTCCTCTTTCGTCGGATTTAAGCACTCAATTAGACCTGCAATTGAACTCTTAAGATCACAAGATTCACAAACAATGAAGCAATCACAACCTAATTGCTTACTAGGGCTCTACAAGATTGAAGAACCCTAAGTTTGCTCAAACTAGAACAATGAAGCCAAATAATCGATATGGGTGTGTAAACCTCAACTTTATTGATAACTTGACTTGTCTTTACAAGAGGGGGATGGTCCCTTTATATAGTAGTAGGGGACGCACCTCTCCCTAATCCTAAAGCCATAAGGGCGGCATAACATAAAGGAAGGAACAAGGAAATAGCCTACTCCTTGTCCTACTAGGAAAAGTAAATAACATTACATAATTAAGCAAGGATTGGACTTAGTCAAACAAGGCCCAACCCAATGTCTTCTAGGCTAAATAAATAGCTAAACTAAGATAGAATAAAGGCCCATGAGGCCGAATTACACAATGCTAAAGCCTAATGCTCATCGATTTCAAGTAAGGTGAACACCTTGGAATCGATGGGAATATTCTTGGTGATGTCGACTTCAATGCTCTGCAATTGGTCTTCAATGGACTATAAACCTCCAAGATGAGATCTAACAAAGCCAAAGAAATCGATATGGGTATAAACCTCTCAACTTTATTGATTAACTTGACTTCAACTTTTACAAGAGATTTTGGTGGCCTTATATAGTGATAGGGTCAACCAAAATCCTAAAATAAATCCTAATTTTCGTCCAAATATAAGGGCTAGGGAAAAACTAGTCCTTGCCCAACTAGGAAAAGGAAATAAAGACATAATTAAACAAGGATTGGACTTAGTCAACCAAGGCCCAATCCAAATAAGGTCCAAACTTAAAAATAAGCTAATCTAAGATAGAATTAAGCCCAAAAAAAGATAACTAATGATAATGGGCTCATGCCATGATGTCAATCCGGCCATCTAGATTCAATAGCAAGCAAAGTGATGAACTTGTAATTTATTTGTAATTTCTTGCCCAAATCATCACCAAAGCTCTTCAATTGAACTTCAATGGTCTTTAAGTCTTCAAGATGAGTTCGAACAAGGCCCATGAGTGCATCCTTGAATCTCTTAGCTCTTGCTCTTGTCATCGGACCTAATGGCATCTTCAAAGGATCAAATGGCATCATAATGCCATCTTCTTGGTGAATTGCGATTCCATTCTCTCCTTTAAGCTTGTCCACGCTTCTTTGCAGCCCTTGACCATCCTTTCCATGCTCTCCATGCTCTCCATGCTTGTCTTCAAGTCCATAATAAGTCCTTGGCGCATCATTCCCTTCATGATAAGCCTTGGGAGCATCATTCCCTCCCCCTTGAAGAAGATTTGTCCTCAAATCTTGCCTGTATTGCACCACATATGGAAAACTCTCAATGAACTCGTATTGTACACCATATGGATGGAGTTCAATCTCTTTAATTGGTGGAAATCCACTAGCAATTTTCCCACAAAAGTAAGCTACGAGCTTCTCTCCTTGCAACAAAACAACTCCAATTCCTACAAAATTACTCAAAAGAGACACAATATTGCTTGGAATATCTCCAGCCAAGTTGTTAGTACCCATTAGTGTATTCGAAACAAAGGTAAGATCAAGTCAGAATTATCATGCAAAGCACTCTTAATCTCACTCTTAGTAGCTAACATACACTCTTTTACAACTTCCTTAGAAATCTCTTTCTTTTCACCCAAAATAGAATTAATTTCAATACCATCAACCAAAACAGAATTATTTGCAACGGTATGATCAACCAAAACAGAATTATTTGCAATGCTATGATTAACCAAAACAGATTTGTTTTCATCACAATTAGCATCCAAAACAGATTTTGTTTCATCACAAACAACACCTAAAACAGATTTAGTGTCATTGCAAACAACACTCAAATCAGGTTTAGTATCATCGCAAACAACATCTAAAACACTCTTTACAACTAAGGTTGTTTTATCATCAAAACAATTATCAATTTTAGGTTCGAATTTACTCTTTTCTTTAACCCTGAATTCAGCATCCAATTTAGCAAAATCATCTCTCACTTTAATTTCATTTTTTAAGGCTTCTTGAAGTGATAAAGGAATTAAAGAGATAGGCTTCTTACCACACATGAAGCAATACCTATTGATCTCTTCATCATGATGAACTTTGTTGTCAAATTGCCATGGTCGACCAAGTAGTACATGGCATGCTTGCATGGGTAAGACATCACACAAAACATCTCCTTTGTACCTGCCCAAAGAAAGAGAAACTAAAACTTGTTTGTTAACACTAATGTCTTCTCTATCATTGAAACAATCTAAGCTATAGGGTTTAGGATGATTAGAAGTAGGTAGTTGTAACTCTTTCACCAAATAGTCACTAACTATGTTTTTACAACTCTTCTCATCTATAATCACACTACTAGGCTTCCCATTCACATACATCCTAGTGTGAAACAAATTCTCCCTATGAACATCCCCTTTCACATAGGCTCTCAAAGTTCTCCTATCACCCAAACTAATACACATGGTGCCAAGTTGTTTAAGCATTTGTTGTAACATGGCATTAGTGTTTGCTTGTTGATTTTCCATGGTACCTACACAAAGAACAATAATTAGTAGTAAAAAATCCTCACAAGTGTGTGTGTGTGCTTATACCTTTGACTTGTGCTCTCGTGTTTGTACTCAAGTCCTATGGATTGGCGGTCCACTACTCTCTTAATGAACTCACAAGATTTTCCTTTTACTAGCTTCAATAGGCCTAATAAGAGCAACTCCTAGAGCACTCCTTTCTTCTCGTGGCCTACTTGAGGAACAAACTATTAGTAGCAAAGTTATTTGTGAATCAAAAGAAAAGTGATCTTAAACCAAACCAAACCACTTAATGCAGGCTCCTTATGTCGAAATTCTTCTCCAAAGTTGCTGCACAAAAACTCAATTCAAGCACAAATCACAATATCAAATCGGTTAGCATAAACCCTAGTACCACTTGTCTCCTATTTTGTACCACTTGAATCCAATAGGGTTTGTAACCTGAAATTCTTCAAATCAAATCACAATTCACAGCAAAAGTAACCCAAGGATCTCAATTACACAATCAATTAGAGTTATGGCAACTTAATTAGATCAATTGCACAAGAAAACCCTAATTCCCAAATTTCCCAAACTAAGAACCCTAGTTTCTGGAAAAAATCGATAACAACACCGATTTTTTTGATTTTTTTCAATATTTTCCCAGAAAGATCACACCAAAAAAAGTCTAAAGCTCAAATTTCACAGCTTTCCGAGCTCAAACGAATCCAGAACAAAAATCACAAGTTTCTGGTCGAATTTTTTTTTTATATTTTTCGATATAACTACTAGTTATGAGGGACTCAAATCTGAAATTTCAAAGCAAAAAGATGTAAGATGAATCGGCTATGAATTTTCAAAGTTGCTGTTTTTTTGAATTTCCAAGAAGGGTGGTGCGATGAGTATATGGGTGAAATCGATGGATGAAAATGTGATGAATGATGAGCAAATATATAGATTTACCGATTGAAGATGATAAACCTAAACTCTGATTACCAATTGATACGAATCTAGTTGTATTAGATTCAAATCCACCCTTTGAATATCCACCAAAGTCGACTTGAACTTCTTCAACTTCTAGACTTGTATGTCGATGACCTTCACAAGGCTATTCCTCCTCTTTCGTCGGCCTTAAGCACTCAATTAGACCTGCAATTGAATTCTCAAGATCACAAGATTCACAAACAACTAAGTTATCTCAACCTAATTGCTTGCTAGGACTCTACAAGATGAAGAACCTAAGTTTGCTCAAACTAGAACAATGAAGCCAAAGAAATCGATATGGGTATAAACCTCTCAACTTTATTGATTAACTTGACTTCAAGTTTTACAAGAGATATTGGTGGCCTTATATAGTGATAGGGTCAACCAAAATCCTAAAATAAATCCTAATTTTCGTCCAAATATAAGGGCTAGGGAAAAATTAGTCCTTGCCCAACTAGGAAAAGGAAATAAAGACATAATTAAACAAGGATTGGACTTAGTCAACCAAGGCCCAATCCAAATAAGGTCTAAACTTAAAAATAAGCTAATCTAAGATAGAATTAAGCCCAAACAAAGATAACTAATGATAATGGGCTCATGCCATGATGTCAATCCGGCCATTTAGAATCAATAGCAAGCAAAGTGATGAACTTGTAATTTATTTGTAATTTCTTGCCCAAATCATCA
>AWWV01012248.1:0-20445 GCA_001974805.1 Corchorus capsularis | reverse complement strand
TGCCCAAATCATCACCAAAGCTCTTCAATTGAACTTCAATGGTCTTCAAGTCTTCAAGATGAGTTCGAACAAGGCCCATGAGTTCATCCTTGAATCTCTTAGCTTTTGCTCTTGTCATCGGACCTAATGGCATCTTCAAAGGATCAAATGGCATCTTAATGGCATCTTCTTGGTGAATTGCGATTCCATTCTCTCCTTTAAGCTTGTCCACGCTTCTTTGCAGCCCTTGACCATCCTTTCCATGTCTTCAAGTCCATAATAAGTCCTTGGCGTATCATTCCCTTCATGATAAGCCTTGGGCGCATCAGATAGGGTCAACCAAAATCCTAAATTAAATCCTAATTTTCATCCAAATATAAGGGCTAGGGAAAAACTAGTCCAAACCCAACTAGGAAAAGGAAATAAAGACATAATCAAACAAGGATTGGACTTAGTCAACCAAGGCCCAATCCAAATAAGGTCCAAACTTAAAAATAAGCTAATCTAAGATAGAATTTAGCCCAAACAAAGCAAACTAAAGCTAATGGGCTCAGGCCATGATGTCAATCCGGCCATTTAGAATAAGTAGCAAGCAAAGTGATGAACTTGTAATTGATTTGTAATTTCTTTCCCAAATCATCACCAAAGCTCTTTAATTGAACTTCAATGGTCTTCAAGTCTTCAAGATGAGTTCGAACAAGGCCCATGAGTGCATCCTTGAATCTCTTAGCTCTTGCTCTTGTTATCGGACCTAATGGCATCTTCAAAGGATCGAATGGCATCCTTTTGGTGCTTGGAACATGATCATCAATATCTCCATGATCTTCATGCATCTCCATGCTTCCTTGCAGCCCTTGCACATCCTTTCCATGCTGTCCATGCTTGTCTTCAAGTCCATAATAAGTCCCTGGCGCATCATTCCTTCCATGATAAGCCTTGGGGCATCATTGGTCCATTCCAAGTCTTGGAGAGGATCAACAACAATGCATACAAGCTAGATCTTCCTAGTGAATATGGCAATGATAATGGGCTCATGCCATGATGTCAATCTGGCCATTTAGAATAAGTAGCAAGCAACGTGATGAACTTGTAATTGATTTGTAATTTCTTGCCCAAATCATCACCAAAGCTCTTCAATTGAACTTCAATGGTCTTCAAGTCTTCAAGATGAGTTCGAACAAGGCCCATGAGTGCATCCTTGAATCTCTCAGCTCTTGCTCTTGTTATCGGACCTAATGGCATCTTCAAAGGATCGAATGGCATCCTTTTGGTGCTTGGAACATGATCATCAATATCTCCATGATCTTCATTCATCTCGATGCTTCCTTGCAGCCCTTGCACATCCTTTCCATGCTCTCCATGCTTGTCTTCAAGTCCATAATAAGTCCTTGGCGCATCATTCCTTCCATGATAAGCCTTGGGCGCATTATTCCCTCCCCCTTGAAGAAGATTTGTCCTCAAATCTTGATTGTATTGCACCACATATGGATGGAAGTCAATCTCTTTAATGGGTGGAAATCCACTAGGAATTTTCCCACAAAAGTAAGCTACGGGCTTCTCTCCTTGCATCAAAACAACTCCAATTCCTACAAAATTACTCAAAAGAGACACAATATTGCTTGGAATATCTCCAGCCAAGTTGTTAGTACCCTTTAGTGTATTTCGAAACAAAGGTAAGATCAAGTTAGAATTATCATGCAAAGCACTCTTAATCTCACTTTTAGTACCTAACATACACCCTTTAACAACTTCCTTAGAAATCTATTTCTTTTCAACCAAAACAGTCCTATTTTCAATGTTATCATCAACCAAAACAGAATTATTTTCATCACAAGTAGAATCCAAAACAGATTTTGTTTCATCACAAACAACACTCAAAAAAGATTTATTGTCATTGCAAACAACACTCAAATTAGGTTTAGCATCATCGCAAACAACATCTAAAACACTCTTTGCAACTAAGGTTGTTTTATCATCAAACAATTATCAATTTTAGGTTCGGATTTACTCTTTTCTTTAGCCCTAAATTCTGTATCCAATTTAGCAAAATCATCTCTCACTTTAATTTCATCTTTTAAGGCTTCTTGAAGTGATAAAGGAATTAAAGAGATATGCTTCTTAGCATACATGAAGCAATACCTATTGGTCTCACCATCATGATGAACTTTGTTGTCAAATTGCCAAGGTCGACCAAGTAGTACATGGCATGCTTGCATGGGTAAGACATCACACAAAACACCTCCCTTGTACCTGCCCAAAGAAAGAGAAACTAAACTTGTTTGTCGACACTAATTTCTTCTTCATCATTGAAACAACCTAAGCTATACGGTTTAGGATGATTAGAAGTAGGTAGTTGATCGTGTCGTCTATGACCATAAAAATAATCCCCACAAATAACTAACTAGAATAGCTAGGGCAAGTAGGGGTCGAATCCCACAGAGAAGGTTTATGTGATGAACAATCAAAAGATAGAAAGATCTTTTCCAAAAATCGATTAGAAAACAGGGGATTGAATAAATCAATTATAAAGAAAACAATTAACTAAAGCAAAGCAAATCTAAATCTAAATCTAAAGCAGATTATAAAGCAAATTAATAAAGCAGATTAATAAAGCAAACAATAATTATAAAGCATACTTCTTCACCAGTGGTATCCTTCAATCAAATTAACTATGGATCCTAGATTTAAAAGGTGAATTTCGCATCTTATTCTTGACTGACAACTGATATAGGTTTCCCAACATGTATTTTAGATAAGAGGCCGATTAGAGCTGCAGTTATCCCTATTATTCCTTCAGCGATCGATTACTTTCTTAGGGCTTAAAGATCACTTGAGAACAAAGCATTAAGAACAGTTAATTTTACACACATGCCTATAAATAGAACCATACGAAGAGAAATTTCTCGCCCTCTGGTAGACAAATACCCATTAAGCAGCGATTAAACAAACCTAATTTGCTACATACAATCAAGCTTGAGTGATTAATTCTAAGCATGATCTAGCCATAGATCTTCCTCTTACATCCTTAGTGGCCACATAATTCAGATAAGATTCAGAATCATAAAATTATTCTAGGGTTTTGACTACTATCATCAAGAACTTAACACAAAATTATAAGTATAGAAATCTCACCATAATTAATTGATTGAATTCACCAAAGGATCAGAAGTATTAAGGATTTAGCTACTCATGGATTTAGGAAAATCCATGAGAGGCATAAGAATACTTACAGGACTGGGAGAGGCGGAATCTCCCCTTTGAAAACCCTAGGGACGTCGACTCCCTCTATTGCTAGAGAGGGTGTCGACTTCTCCCCTTATAAAACTAGAGAAAAACCTAAAAACTAAAGAAAGGTAGAAAAAGAGAATAAACTAAATCTTTGATGTGTAAAAGTATAAGTGTGTGATTTGTGATACAAGAGGTGGCTATTTATAGTGGAGAATAAGGGTAGGACGGTTTAGGCTCTTCTTGGAGTCCAAGTAGGATTAGGTGTCATCCTAGAGTAGTCTCCAAGTCAAAAGAGGACTTCTAGAATTTCCTGGAAATTTCCTGGAATTGGGCAGGAACTTCGACTTCAGTTTCGGGCTTGAAGATGGCAGATCTGGGCTTTGCACTTCAAAAGAAAGTTGTAGAGCTCGGAGTTAGCTTTCCAACGGCTACTCATGGGCTTAAAACGGACATCTGAGCAGAAAGTTATGGCCTTTCTACGAAGACTGCGCTGAAACCGGGCTAATATCGCAAATCTACGGGATTAATGCGGGATTTGGATATTCTTTTGGATATGGGGCCTACAAATTGGGATTTTAACTCCAATTATAGGTTTATATGGGCTGAGTATATTCCCATATAAATAATCCAAAAATCCTCAACTTCAGGGCTTCATCTGGGCTTGTCTTCAATCCTTAATAAATTAAGCTCCAAATCTTCAATTTTGCTTCTTGAATTAATTCTTCAATTCTTCAAAATATCTTCAATCACGAACTTCGAGTCTTCAAATCTTCATTCCAAATGGCTAAATCCATAGTTGAGTAAAAAGTCTCCAAAATAGCTCCAAAAAAAGTGAAAAACATAAGTTTTCACTTTTCTGTCTTCGGGACCTAAAAACACAAATACTAACAAAATAGGGTAAGAACACATATAAAAATAGCAAAAAGTATATAAAAATAGCTATAAGAATATGCATAATTTGAACTCGATCAGTAGTTGTAATTCTTTCACCAAATAATCACTAACTATGTTTTTATAACTCTTCCCATCTATAATCACACTACTAGGCTTCCCATTCGCATACATCCTAGTGTGAAACAAATTTTCCCTATGAACATCCCCTTTCACATAGGCTCTCAAAGTTCTCCTATCACCCAAACTAATACACATGGTGCCAAATTGTTTAAGTATTTGTTGTAACATGGCATTAGTGTTTGCTTGTTGATTTTCCATGGTACCTACACAAAGAACAAAAATTAGTAGTAAAAATCCTCACAAGTGTGTGTGTGCTTATACCTTTCACTTGTGCTCTCGTGTTTATACTCAAGTCCTATGGATTGGCGGTCCACTACTCTCTTTAATGGTCTCACAAGATTTGCCTTTTACTAGCTTCAATAGGCCTAATAAGAGCAACTCCTAGAGCACTCCTTTCTTCTCGTGACCTACTTGAGGAACAAACAATTAGTAGCAAAGTTATTTGTGAATCAAAAGAAAAGTGATCTTAAACCAAACCAAACCACTTAATGCAGGCTCCTTATGTCGAAATTTTTCTCCAAAGTTGCTGCACAAAAACTCAATTCAAACACAATTCAAATAATCAAGTCGATTAGAAAACCCTAGTACCACTTAATTCCAATTTTGTACCACTTGTCTCCAATAGGGTTTATGACCTGAAAATCTTCAAATCAAATCACAATTCACAGCAAAAACAACCCAAGATATCTAATTACACAAACAATTAGAGTTAATTGCAACTAACTAGATCAAGTGCACAAGAAAACCCTAATCCCCAAATTTCCCAAACTAAAACCTAGTTTCTGAAAAAAATCGATAACAGCACAGATTTTTTTTGATTTTTTCAATATTTTTCCCAGAAAGATCACACCAAAATAAGTCTAAAACTCAAATTTCACAGCTTTCCGAGCTCAAACGAATCCAAAACAAAAATCACAATTTTCTGGTCGAAATTTTTTTTATTTTTTTTATTTTTCGATATAATTACTAGTTATAAGGAACTCAAATCTGAAATTTCAAAGCAAAAAGATGTAAGATGAATCAACTATGAATTTTCAAAGTTTCTGAATTTTTGGAACTATATGGTGCGATAAGAACAAGATGAAGTTTGATGGATGAAAACTTGATGAATGATGAAAAGAAGGATAAATTTACCGATTGAAGATGACAACCTATGCTCTGATACCAATTGTTACGAATCTAGCTGTATTAGATTCAAATCTACCATTTGAATATCCACCAAAGTCGACTTGAACTTCTTCAACTCCTAGACTTGTATGTCGATGACCTTCACAAGGCTATTCCTCCTCTTTCGTCGGCCTTAAGCACTCAATTAAACCTGCAATTGAATTTTCAAGATCACAAGATTCACCAAAAACTAAGTTATCTCAACCTAATTGCTTGCTAGGACTCTACAAGATGAAGAACCCTAAGTTTGCTCAAACTAGAACAATGAAGCCAAAGAAATCGATATGGGTATAAACCTCTCAACTTTATTGATTAACTTGACTTCCACTTTTACAAGAGATATTGGTGGCCTTATATAGTGATAGGGTCAACCAAAATCCTAAAATAAATCCTAATTTTCGTCCAAATATAAGGGCTAGGGAAAAACTAGTCCTTACCCAACTAGGAAAAGGAAATAAAGGCATAATCAAACAAGGATTGGACTTAGTCAACCAAGGCCCAATCCAAATAAGGTCCAAACTTAAAAATAAGCTAATCTAAGATAGAATTAAGCCCAAACAAAGATAACTAATGATAATGGGCTCATGCCATGATGTCAATCCGGCC
The DNA here is from genome assembly GCA_001974805.1 of Corchorus capsularis. Classification (NCBI taxonomy): domain Eukaryota; kingdom Viridiplantae; phylum Streptophyta; class Magnoliopsida; order Malvales; family Malvaceae; genus Corchorus; species Corchorus capsularis. Next base: position 14,451 of record AWWV01012248.1, on the reverse strand, counting down.
ATCTAGAATCAATAGCAAGCAAAGTGATGAACTTGTAATTGATTTGTAATTTCTTGCCCAAATCATCACCAAAGCTCTTCAATTGAACTTCAATGGTCTTCAAGTCTTCAAGATGACTTCGAACAAGGCCCATGAGTGCATCCTTGAATCTCTTAGCTCTTGCTCTTGTTATCGGACCTAACGGCATCTTCAAAGGATCGAATGGCATCCTTTTGGTGCTTGGAACATGATCATCAATATCTCCATGATCTTCATGCATCTCCATGCTTCCTTGCAGCCCTTGATCATCCTTTCCATGCTCTCCATGCTTGTCTTCAAGTCCATAATAAGTCCTTGTCGCATCATTCCTTCCATGATAAGCCTTGGGCGCATCAGTATGGCTTTAATCCTTTAACCCCACTGGATTTGTTGAGTTTACCTTTGAGTGTGCAAGTCGACTTGGATGGACAAAGGAAGGCCGATTATGTTAGGGACCTTCATGTTAGGGTTCGAGCGCAAATTGAGAAGAAAACACAACACTACATGAAGATTGCTAACAAGGGGCGCAAAGAGATCATCTTTGAACCCGGGGATTGGGTTTGGTTGCATCTAAGGAAGGAGAGGTTCCCTGAAAAGAGAAAGTCTAAGCTCTTACCTCGTGGAGATGGTCCATTCCAAGTCTTGGAGAGAATCAATAACAACGCCTACAAGCTAGATCTTCCTAGGGAATATGGCAATGTAAGTGCTACTTTTAATGTTTCAGACTTATCCTTGTTTGATAGTGATGCAGATTTTAGGACATATCCTTTTCAAGGGAGAGGGGATGATGCGCCAAGGGCTTATCATGGCTTAGAAGAGCACAATGGAGCCATTGGAGATCATGTCTTGAAGAAACATGGAGATGTCTTGGAGATTCAAGAAGATGCCGCGGATGATCCCTGATCGAACACAAGCTTGCCGGAGCAAGGAGTTGAGGACCGGCCACCATCGCATGGAGCAACCGGCCATGACCGGCCAACACATGGGACATCGCACGGGACATCGCATGAGCCATCCGGCCATAACCGGTCATCGCACGGGCCATCCGGCAACAACCGGCCATTCGACCCATTAGCTATTCCGCAAGGTCCAATGACTAGGGCTTGGGCTAAAAGGTTCAAGGAAGCTTTATTGGGCTTTGTAATATCTCATCTTGGAGGTTTAGAGTCCATTGAAGATCATTTGGAGAGCATTGAAGTCGACATCACCAAGAATATTCCCATCGATTCCAAGTTGTTCACCTTACTTGAAATCGATGAGCATTAGGCTTTGGCATTGTGCAATTCGGTCTCATGGGCCTTTATTCTATCTTAGATTAGTTATTTATTTAGTCTAGAAGACATTGGGTTGGGCCTTGTTTGACTAAGTCCAATCCTTGTATGTAATGTTATTTACTTTTCCTAGTAGGACAAGGAGTAGGCTATTTCCTTGTTCCTTCCTTTATGTATTGCTGCCCCTTATAGGGATTGGAGTAGGTTATGCGCCAACCCCTCCCCTATATAAGGGCTCTTTTATCTCTTGAAAACATAAGTTGAGTTTATTAATAAAGTTGAGGATTATTTTCCCAAATTGATTATCTTAGCTTCATTGTTCTAGTTTGAGCAAACTTAGGGTTGTTCAATCTTGTAGAGTCCTAGCAAACAATTAGGTTATGATTGCTTAATTGTTTGTGAATCTTGTGATCTTAGTTGTTCAAGTGCAGGTCAACTTGGGGGTCTAAGGCCGACGAACGAAGGAAGATTTATCAAGTGAAGATTGTCGACATACACATTTAGAAGTTTGGTGATTCAAGTTGATCTTTGGCGGGTCGCAAAGGTGGATTTGGACCAATTACAACTAGATTCGTATCATTAGGGAGACAAACAAGTACTCTTTTAAGTGTGGTAAGATTCCTATCACTTTAATTCCTTTATCACTTCAAGAAACTTTAAAAGATCAAATTAAAGTGAGAGATGATTTTGCTAAATTGGATGCTGAATTTAGGGCTAAAGAAAAGAGTAAATCTGAACTTAAAATTGATGATTGTTTTGATGATAAAACTACCTTAGTTGCAAAGAGTGTTTTAGATGTTGTTTGCGATGATTCTAAACCTAATTTGAGTGTTTTTTGCAATGACACTAAATCTGTTTTAAGTGTTGTTTGTGATGATACTAAATCTGTTTTGGATGCTAATTGTGATGAAAACAAATCTGTTTTGGTTGATCATAGCATTGCAAGTAATTCTGTTTTGGTTGATCATAGCATTGGCAAATAATTCTGTTTTGGTTGATTATAGCATTAAAAATAATTCTGTTTTGGGTGAAAGGAAGAGATTTCTAAGGAAGTTGTTAAAGAGTGTATGTTAGCTACTAAAAGTGAGATTAAGAGTCCTTTGCATGATAATTCTGATTTGATCTTACCTTTGTTTCGAAATACACTAATGGGTACTAACAACTTGGCTGGAGATATTCCAAGCAATATTATGTCTCTTTTGAGTGATTTTGTAGAAATTGGAGTTATTTTGATGCAAGGAGAGAAGCCCGTAGCTTACTTTTGTGGAAAATTCCTAGTGGATTTCCACCCATTAAAGAGATTGAATTCCATCCATATGTGGTGCAATACAAGCAAGATTTGAGAACAAATCTTCTTCAAGGGGGAGGGAATGATGCGCCCAAGGCTTATCATGGAGGGAATGATGCGCCAAGGACTTACTATGGACTCGAAGACAAGCTTGGAGAGCATTGAAAGGATGATCAAGGGCTGCAAAGAAGCGTGGACAAGCTTAAAGGAGAGAATGGAATCGCAATTCACCAAGAAGATGCCATTTGATCCTTTGAAGATGCCATTAGGTCCGATGACAAGAACAAGAGACATGCTAAGTGGAGCGAGTTCATTGAATCTTTTCCTCATGTTGTGCGATACAAACAAGGTAAGGAGAATGTTGTAGCCGATGCTTTATCAAGGAGGTATGTCTTACTTTCCATGCTTGATTCTAAGTTTCTTGGTTTTGAATATATTAAGGAATTATATGCTAGTGATGTTTACTTAAGTGATACAAATCTAGTTGTATTAGATTCAAATCTACTCTTTGAATATCCACAAAAGTCGACTTGATCTTCTTCAACTTCTAGATGTGTATGTCGATGACCTTCACAAGGTTATTCCTCCTCTTTCGTCGAACTTTAGCTCTCAATTAGACATGCAATTGAACTCTTAAGATCACAAGATTCACAAACAATTAAGCAATCATAACCTAATTGCTTGCTAGGACTTTACAAGATTGAAGAACCGTAAGTTTGCTCAAACTAGAACAATGAAGCCAAATAATCGATATGGGTGTGTAACCCTCTCAACTTTATTGATAACTTGACTTGTGTTTACAAGAGGGGGATGGTCCCTTTATATAGTAGTAGGGGACGCACCTCTCCCTAATCCTAAAGCCATAAGGGCGGCATAAACATAAAGGATGGAACAAGGAAATAGCCTACTACTTGTCCTACTAGGAAAAGTAAATAACATTACATAATTAAGCAAGGATTGGACTTAGTCAAACAAGGCCCAACCCAATGTCTTCTAAACTAAATAAATAGCTAAACTAAGATAGAATAAAGGCCCATGAGACCGAATTACACAATGCTAAAGCCTAATGCTCATCGATTTCGAGTAAGGTGAACACCTTGGAATCGATGGGAATATTCTTGGTGATGTCGACTTCAATGCTCTCCAATTGGTCTTCAATGGACTCGAAACCTCCAAGATGAGATCTAACAAAGCCCAATAAAGCTTCCTTGAACCTTTTAGCCCGAGCCTTTGTCATTGGACCTTGCGGAATGGCTAAAGGATCCATTGGCCGGTTGTAGCCGGTTGGTGCGCGGTCTTGTGCGATACTCCCATGCAATGGCCGGTCATGGTCCCATGCGATGGCGCGGCTTCTCCAAGCAATGGCCGGTCTTCCAATCCATATTCTTCCAAGCTTGCTTTCAAACCGGAATCAACCTTGACAACTTCTTGAACCTCCGAGCTATCTCCAAGTTTATCTGAGAACTGATCTCCAATGGCTCCATTGTGCTCTTCTAAGCCATGATAAGCCCTTAGCGCATCATCCCCTCTCCCTTGAAAAGGGATTGTCCTCAAATCTGCATCACTATCAAACAAGGATAAGTCTGAAACATTAAAAGTAGCACTTACATTGCCATATTCACTAGGAAGATCTAGCTTGTATGCATTGTTGTTGATCCTCTCCAAGACTTGGAATGGACCATCTCCATGAGGTAAGAGCTTAGACTTTCTCTTTTCAGGGAACCTTTCCTTCCTTAGATGCAACCAAACCCAATCCCCGGGTTCAAAGATGATCTCCTTGCGCCCCTTGTTAGCAACCTTCATGTAGTGTTGTGTTTTCTTTTCAATTTGAGCTTGAACCCTAGCATGAAGTTCCCTAACATAATCGGCCTTCCTTTGTGCATCCATGTCGACTTGCACACTCAAAGGTAAACTGAACAAATCCAATGGGGTTAGAGGATTAAAGCCATACACAGTTTCAAAAGGTGAATATCTAGTAGTGCTATGTATGCTTCTATTATATGCAAATTCAACATGAGGTAGACAATCGTCCTAAGTTCTTAAGTTCTTCTTAATTAATGCCCTAAGCAAAGTAGATAAAGTCCTATTAACTACTTCCGTTTGACCATCGGTTTGGGGATGACAAGTAGTTGAAAATAACAATTTAGTACCTAACTTAGCCCATAAAGTTCTCCAAAAGTGACTTAAGAACTTAGCATCTCTATCACTTACAATCGTCCTAGGCATTCCATGTAATCTAACAATCTCCTTAAAGAACAAATTAGCTACATTAATGGCATCATTCGTTTTAGTACATGCAATAAAGTGAGCCATCTTACAAAACCTATCAACAACCACAAAGATAGAATCTTTCCTCTCCCAGAACGAGGTAATCCTAACACAAACTCCATTCTAATATGAGTCCATGGTTCATGAGGAATAGGCAAAGTAGTATACAATCCGTGCGATTTAGAAGTAGATTTAGCTTGCAAGCAAACAATGCAACTAACAACATAGTTCCCTACATCATGTCGCATCTTAGGCCAAAAGAAGTGTTCATACAATATGTCATATGTTCTATCAACTCCAAAGTGGCCCATTAAACCCCCCACATGCGATTCCCTTATGAGCAATATGCGCAAAGAACAAGAAGGCACACACAATCTAGGTTCCTTAAACAAAAATCCATCATGCTTATAATACTTTCTAAATCAAGAATTTTCACATGCCTTAAAGACTTCACCAAAAGAAATATCACTAGCATACAATTCCTTAATACACACAAATCTAAGAAACTTAGAATCAAGCATGGAAAGTAAGACATACCTCCTTGATAAAGCATCGGCTACCACATTCTCTTTACCTTGTTTGTATCGCACAACATAAGGAAAAGACTCAATGAATTCGCTCCACTTAGAATGTCTCTTGTTTAACTTTTGTTGGCCTCTTAAATACTTTAAGCTCTCATGATCCGTATGAATCACGAATTCCTTAGGCCAAAGGTAGTGTTGCCAAGTTTGCAACGCCCTCACAAGAGCATACAACTCTTTGTCATAGGTTGGATAGTTCAATGCAGCCCCATTCAATTTCTCACTAAAATATGCGACGGGCTTCCCACCTTGCATTAAAACAGCTCCAATTCCAACCCCTGATGCATCACATTCAATCTCAAAAGTATTGTTAAAGTTAGGTAAAACAAGCAAAGGAGCATTAGTTAGTTTATCCTTCAACGTCTCCAATGCTTCTTGTTGTTCATCTCCCCACTTGAATGGTGCATTCTTCTTCATAAAACTTGTAATAGGGGCGGCTAAGGTGCTAAAGTCCTTAATAGATCTCCTATAGAATCCGGCTAGTCCATGAAAAGATCTCACTTGTCCAACGTTGGTGGGTGTTGGCCAATCTTTGATTGCTTTGATCTTTTCCTCATCAAGCTCTATACCTTGCGATGAAACCACAAAACCAAGAAAAACAAGCTTGTTTGTGCAAAAGGTGCACTTTTTAAGGTTAGCATACAATTTCTCAACCCTAAGTACATCTAACACACATCTTAGATGCCTAACATGCTCATCTAGGTTTCGGCTATACACAAGAATATCATCAAAATAAACAACAACAAACTTGCCAATAAAAGATCTTAAAACATGTTTCATTAATCGCATGAATGTACTAGGTGCATTAGTCAATCCAAAAGGCATAACTAACCATTCATACAACCCTAATTTAGTTTTAAAGGCAGTTTTACATTCATCACCCTCTTTCATGCGAATTTGATGATAGCCACTCTTAAGATCAATCTTAGAAAATAAGCAAGCACCATGTAATTCATCTAGCATATCATCTAATCTAGGAATAGGGTGACGATACTTTACCGTTATGTTGTTTATTGCCCTACAATCAACACACATTCTCCAAGTCCCATCTTTCTTAGGAACAAGCAACACAGGAACGGTACATGGAGAAAGGCTCTCACGCACAAACCCGTTTTGAAGTAGCTCTCCAACTTGCTTCTCCAATTCCTTTGTTTCTTCAGGATTTGTCCTATAAGCTGGCTTATTAGGAATTTGCGCTCCAGGGATGAAGTCGATTTGATGTTCAATTCCTCTAATTGGTGGTAAACCACTAGGAATCTCCTCAGGAAATACATCTACATAACCACTCAAAAGAGAAACAATGTTGCTTGGAAGTTCGCTTTCCAAGTGGTTAGTGCTCACAAGTGTATATTTAAGCAAAAGCAAGATCAAAACAGAATTATCATTCAAGGCTTCTTTAATCTCACTCTTAGTAGCTAACATACACTCTTTATTAATCTTTCTTAGAACTAGCATGCTTGACTATATCGCAAGGCGCATGATTAGTCTTCTCTTTAGCCCTAAATTCTGAATCTATCTTAGCAAATTCGTCTTTCAATTTCAATTGATCTTTTAAAGCTTCTTGAGGTGATAATGGAATAAAAGTAAAGGGCTTCTTACCACACATGAGAGTATATTGGTTCGTCTCACCATCATGTTGAACTTTGTTGTCATATTGCCATGGTCGCCCAAGTAGTACATGGCATGCTTGCATGGGTAAGATATCGCACAATACATCTCCTTTGTACCTGCCCAAACAAAGAGAAACTAAAACTTGTTTGTTAACCCTAATTTCCTCCTTATCGTTGATCTAACCTAAGCTATAGGGTTTAGGGTGTTGTGTAGTGGGTAATTGCATCTCCTTCACCAAATAAATACTAGCTATGTTTGTACAACTTCCACCATCAGTGATCACACTACTAGGCTTCCCATTTGCATACATCCTAGTATGAAACAAGTTCTCCCTTTGATTGTTCACATTGTTTTTCACATAAGCACTCTAAGTTCTCCTAGCAACCAAACTCTTAAGTTCAAAACCGACACCATCATCACTATCTTCATGCGCATCTCCTTCATCATCTCCATCACCACTAGATCCTAGAGTAATTTCTTCATCTTCACTTTCGATTTCTCCTTGGTCATTCACGAACAACACTTTCTTGTTTACACAATCTTTAGCATAGTGTCCAAAGCCTTGCCACTTGAAACACTTGACATGATTCATTGAAGATGAACCCGATGAAGATTTAGAATCGGTTTTAGGGGTGGTACCCTTTTGCGCTAACTCCTTCTCCTTGGTCGACTTATCATCCTTCTTGATTGGAGTTTTCCATGAGCTTGATGATGATGATGTAAAGCTCTTCTTATTCCTCTTTACTTGGCTTTCGGCCTTCAAAGCATGTTGAAGAAACTCCTCAACCCCATAGTGTTGTTGCATCTCCACAATATCATGAATTTCTCTATTCAATCCCGCCATGAATCTAGCTATAGTAGCTTGTGGAGCTTCATCAATCTCGGCCCTTGACATCAACAACATCATCTCGGAGTAGTATTCAGCAACACTCCTAGTTCCTTGCCTCAAGGATTGCAACTCTTGGTAGAGACCATTAGTGTAAAAGCTGGGAACAAACCTCTTCCTCATATAACTCTTTAGACCTAACCAAGTATTGATCGGCCTTTCCAAGTTTCTTCTTCTTGTTTGCACCAATTGATTCCACCAATTTAAAGCATTCTCCGTGAATTCAAGAGTAGCAATTTTTACCTTCTTTGGTTCGGCATGAGGATAGTAATCAAAATACATATCCAATTTCGACTCCCACTCCAATTAATCGGATGGAGACCCTCTCCCATTGAATTTAGGGATTTTGTATTTGATGTTGTCTTTAGGCTCCTCTCTTTCAATTCCTCTCGTAGGCCGCATGTTTTCATTGTGAGCTTGCCCACCAAGTTCTTGTTGCCTTAGTCTCTCCATTTGATCGATTCTAGCAATTTGCCTCGGTGGTGGGGGATGAACCTCTTCATTGTTGCGTGCGTTAGCTCTTTGTTGAGGTTGTTGAGTTTGTTGATTTTGGCCATCTTTTACTTGTTGGACATCATCGGGCAAGGCATCGAATTTAGTATCCATATTGTCCAAACGTTGCATTAGAGCTTGCAACATAGCAGCCACGTTTGGTTGCTCTTGTTCTCCTTCGTCCTACTAAAAGAACAAAGATTAGTGGTAAAAATCCTCACAAGTGTGTGTGTGCTTATACCTTTGACTTGTGCTCTCGTGTTTGTACTCAAGTCCTATGGATTGGCGGTCCACTACTCTCTTAATGATCTCAAAATATTTGCCTTTTACTAGCTTCAATAGGCCTAATAAGAGCAACTCCTTTAGCACTCCGTTCTTCTCGTGACCTACTTGAGGAACAAACAATTAGTAGCAAAATTATTTGTGAATCAAAAGAAAAGTGATCTTAAACCAAACCAAATCACTTAATGCAGGCTCCTTATGTCGAAATTTTTCTCCAAAGTTGCTGCACAAAAACTCAATTCAAGCACAATCACAATATCAATCGATTAGCATAAACCCTAGTACCATTTAATTCCAATTTTGTACCACTTGTCTCCAATAGGGTTTGCAACCTGAAATTCTTGAAATCAAATCACAACTAATAGCAAAAGCAACCCAAGGATCTCAATTACTCAATCAATTAGAGTTATTGCAACTAATTAGATCAATTGCACAAGAAAACCCTAATCCCCTAATTTCCCAAACTAAGAACCCTAGTTTCTGGAAAAAATCGATAACAGCACAGATTTTTTTTGATTTTTTTTCAATATTTTTCCCAGAAAGATACACCAACAGAAGTCTAAAACTCAAATTTCACAGCTTTCCGAGCTCAAACGAATCCATAACAAAAATCACAAGTTTCTTGTCGAATTTTTTTTTTTGATTTTTTTATGTTTTTTGATATAACTACTAGTTATAAGGGACTCAAATCTGAAATTTCAAAGCAAAAAGATGTAAGATGAATTGGCTATGAATTTTCAAAGTTTCTGAATTTTTGGAACTATATGGTGCGGTAAGAACAAGATGAAGTTTGATGGATGAAAACTTGATAAATGATGTATAGAAGGATAGATTTACCGATTGAAGATGACAACCTATGCCCTGATACCAATTGATACGAATCTAGTTGTATTAGATTCAAATCCAACCTTTGAATATCCACCAAAGTCGACTTGAACTTCTTCAACTTCTAGACTTGTATGTCGATGACCTTTACAAAGCTATCCCTCCTCTTTCGTCGGCCTTAAGCACTAAATTAGACCTGCAATTGAATTCTCAAGATCGCAAGATTCACAAACAACTAAGTTATCTCAACCTAATTGGTTGCTAGGACTCTACAAGATGAAGAACCCTAAGTTTGCTCAAACTAGAAAAATGAAGCCAAAGAAATCGATATGGGTATAAACCTCTCAACTTTATTGATTAATTTGACTTATCTTTACAAGAGATTAAAGAGCCCTTATATAGGGGAGGGGTTGGCGCATAACCTACTCCAATCCCAAATCCTAATCCTATAAGGGACGGCATAATTAAAAGGAAAGAACAAGGAAATAGCCTACTCCTTGTCCTACTAGGAAAAGTAAATAACATTACATAATTAAGCAAGGATTGGACTTAGTCAAACAAGGCCCAACCCAATGTCTTCTAGACTAAATAAATAACTAATCTGAGATAGAACAAAGGCCCATGAGGCCGAATTACACAATGCCAAAGTCTAATGCTCATCGATTTCAAGTAAGGTAAACACCTTGGAATCAATGGGAATATTCTTGGTGATGTCGACTTCAATGCCTTCCAAATGTTCTTCAATGGACTCTAAACCTCCAAGATGAGATCTTATAAAGCCCACCAAAGCTTCCTTAAACCTTTTAGTCCGAGCCCTTGTTATTGGACCCAACGGTATAACTAAAGGATCATGTGACGGTTGTGGCCGGGCATGGCCGAGTCATGTGGCCGAGTGTGGCCGGGCATGGCCATGTCGCGTGGCCGGTGATGGCCGGGCATCTCCATGTTGCATGGCCGGTGTTGCGCGGGCATCTCCAAGTCGCGTGGCCGATCACTTATGCTTCCATCTCCATGCTCCTCCAAGCTAGCATCGATGACATCTCCATGATCTTCATTGGCTCTAATGTGTCCTTCTAAGCCATGATAAGCCCTTGTGATGCGCCCAAGGATTATCATGGAGGGAATGAAGTGCCAAGGACTTATCATGGACTTGAAGACAAGCATGGAGAGCATGGAAAGGATGTGCAAGGGCTGCAAGGAAGCATGAAGATGCATGGAGACCATGGAGATATCGATAATCATGTTCCAAGCACTAAAAAGATGCCATTCGATCCATTGAAGATGCCTATTGGTCCGATGACTAGAACAAGAGCTAAGAGATTCAAGGATGCACTCATGGGCCTTGTTCGAACTCATCTTAAAGACTTGAAGACAATTGAAGTTCACTTGAAGAGCTTTGATGATGATTTGAGCAAGAAAACACCAACAAATTACAAGTTCATCACTTTGCTTGCTATTGATTCTAGATGGCCGGATTGACATCATGGCATGAGCCCATTATCATTAGTTATCTTTGTTTGGGCTTAATTATATCTTAAATTAGCTTATTTTTAAGTTTGGACCTTATTTGGATTGGGCCTTGGTTGACTAAGTCCAATCCTTGTTTAATTATGTCTTTATTTCCTTTTCCTAGTTGGGCAAGGACTAGTTTTTCCCTAGCCCATATATTTGGACGAAAATTAGGATTTATTTTAGGATTTTGGTTGACCCTATCACTATATAAGGGCACCAATACCTCTTGTAAACATAAGTCAAGTTAATCAATAAAGTTGAGAGGTTTATACCCAAATCGATTTCTTTGGCTTCATTGTTCTAGTTTGAGCAAACTTAGGGTTCTTCAATCTTGTAGAGTCCTAGCAAACAATTAAGTTGTGATTGCTTAGTTGTTTGTGAATCTTGTGATCTTAGGTGTTCAAGTGCAGGTCGACTTGGAGGTCTAAGGCCGACGAACGAAGGAAGATTTATCAAGTGAAGATTGTCGACATACACATCTAGAAGTTTGGTGATTCAAGTTGATCTTAGGCGGGTCTCTAAGGTGGATTTGGACCAATTACAACTAGATTCGTATCACCTTGGCGCATCACTTCTCCAAAGAGATACAATGTTGCTTGGAAGCTCTCTTTCCAAGTCGTTAGTAGCAACAAGTGTATTCTTAAGCAAAAGTAAGATCAAAATAGAATTATCATTCAAAGCTTCTTTAATCTCACTCTTAGTAGCTAACATACACTCCTTAACAACGTTTTTAGAACTAGAATGCTTATCAACTAAATCAGATTTGCCTTCAACGCAATTCACATTCAAATTAGCATGTTTAGTCTTTTCTTTAGCCCTATAATCAGATTCCATCTTAGTAAATTCCTCTTTCAATTTCAATTGATCTTTTAAAGCTTCTTGAGGTGATAAAGGAATCAAAGTAATAGGACGCTTACCACAAATAAAGGAATACTTACTTGTCTCACCATCATGATGGACCTTGTTGACATATTGCCATGGACGACCAAGTAAAACGTGGCATGCTTGCATCGGAAGTACATCACATAGCTCCTCACCATTGTACCTGCCCGAAGAAAGATAAACTAAAACTTGTTTGTTAACCTTAATTTCCTCTCTATCATTGAACCATCCTAAACTATAGTGATACGAATGTTTAGGGTGTTTAGTGGTAGGCAACGCTAACTCCTTCACTAAGTACACACTAGCTATATTTGTGCAACTCCCTCCATCAATGATCACACTACTAGGCTTCCCATTCGCATACATCCTAGTATGAAACAAATTCTCCCTTTGATTTTGTACATCTCCTTTAACATAGGCACTTAAAGTTCTTCTTGCAACTAAGTTCATGAGTGCCGGTGTTGAACCATCATCATCGTCCTCATCATCATAAGTAAGTCCCCTTTCATCGCCTCCATCACCACTAGATCCTAATGCTAACTCTTCATCTTCACACACAATCTCGTCATGCTCATTAAAGTACAAGACTTTCTTGTTAACGCAATCCTTAGCATAGTGTCCAAATCCTTAACACTTGAAGCACTTAACATAATTCTTAGAAGATGAACTTGATGAAGACTTAGAATCGGTTTTAGGGGTAGCTCCCTTTTGCGCCAACTCCTTTTCTTTAGATGACTTGTCATCCTTCTTGATTGGAGTTTTCCATGAGCTTGATGATGATGCAAAACTCTTCTTATTCCTCTTAACTTGGCTTTTGGCCTTCAAAGCATGTTGAAGCAACTCCTCAACATCATAGTGTTGTTGCATCTCCACAATATCATGAATTTCTCTATTCAACCACGCAAAAAACCTTGCGATTGTGGCTTGTGGAGCTTCATCAACTTCGGCCCTAGACATCAACAACATCATCTCGGAGTAGTATTCATCAACACTCCTTGTCCCTTGCCTCAAAGATTGCAATTCTTGGTAGAGACCATTAGTATAAAAGCTTGGAACAAACCTCTTCCTCATAAAGCTCTTTAGACCTAACCAAGTATCAATAGGTCTTTCCAAATTTCTTCTCCTTGTTTGCACCAATTGATTCAACCAATTCAAAGCATTCTCCGTAAATTCAAGAGTAGCAATTTGCACCTTCTTTGGCTCGGCATGAGGATGATAATAAAAATACATATCCAATTTCGACTCCCACTCCAAATAATCGGATGGTGACCCTCTCCCATTGAATTTAGGGATTTTGTATTTGATGTTGTCTTTAGGCTCTTCTCTTTCAGTTCCCCTCCTAGGCCGCATATTCTCATTGTTTGCTTGACCTCCAAGCTCTTGTTGCCTCAATCTTTCCATTGGATCCAACCTAGCAACTTGCCTCGGTGGTGGAAGTTGAATCTTCTCATTGTTGTGTGTGGCATTAGCCCTTTGTTGAGGTGGTTGAGCTTGTTGATTTTTGATGCGCCAAGGGCTTATCATGGCTTAGAAGAACACATTAGAGCCAATGAAGATCAAGGAGATGTCATCGATGCTAGCTTGGAGGAGCATGGAGTTGGAGGCGCGAGTGACCGGCCATGTGACTTCGAGAAATCCGACCAACACCGGCCACGCGACTCGGAGATGCCCGGCCATCACCGGCCACGCGACATGGACATGTCCGGCCACAACCGGCCATTGCTTGGCGCACCAACCGGCCACAACCGGCCATCGATTGGGCCATCCGGATAAGACCGACCTTTTGACCCTTTAGCCATTCCGCAAGGTCCAATGACTAGAGCTCGGGCTAAAAGGTTCAAGGAAGCTTTATTGGGCTTTGTTAGATCTCATCTTGGAGGTTTAGAGTCCATTGAAGAACATTTGGAAGGCATTGAAGTCGACATCACCAAGAATATTCCCATCGATTCCAAGGTGTTTACCTTATTTGAAATCGATGAGCATTAGACTTTGGCATTGTGTAATTCGGCCTCATGGGCCTTTATTCTATCTTAGATTAGTTATTTATTTAGTCTAGAAGACATTGGGTTCGGCCTTGTTTGGCTAAGTCCAATCCTTGCTTAATTATGTAATGTTATTTACTTTTCCTGGTAGGACAAGGAGTAGGCTATTTCATTGTTCCTTCCTTTATGTAATGTTTTCCTTTTAGCTTTAGGAGAAGGGTTATGCATTCCCTATATAAAGGGACCATCCCCCTCTTGTAAACATAAGTCAAGTTAATCAATAAAGTTGAGAGGTTTATACCCACATCGATTTCTTTGGCTTCATTGTTCTAGTTTGAGCAAACTTAGGGTTCTTCAATCTTGTAGAGTCCTAGCAAACAATTAAGTTGTGATTGCTTGGTTGTTTGTGAATCTTGCAATCTTAGGTGTTCAAGTGCAGGTCGACTTGGAGGTCTAAGGCCGACGAACGAAGGAAGATTTATCAAGTGAAGATTGTCCACATACACATCTAGAAGTTTGGTGATTCAAGTTGATCTTAGGCGGGTCTCTAAGG